>BSXT01001718.1:0-40857 GCA_030267785.1 Phytophthora fragariaefolia
CAAGACCCAAGATCCCGCTATAGGAAGCGGCAAGCACTAGAAAGGAAGACACGCAAAGACAAGGGACACCCTACAAGGCAACCCAGGGCCGGATCCAGATCCAGGGTATTGGTTCCACGGCCCCCCAGATCCAAATCGGAAAACCACTGGATCTGGGCATTATACCGCGAGTAGTGTGAGGATTTCCACCCTACTTGCCAAGATCTCCAAGTCTCGCCAAGACATTCACTCTTCAACACTTGAGCTCTTCACCAGTTACCAGAGGAGCAGATCCAGCCCTACCGACGGGTACACAAGGTGACCAAGTTCAGCACAGATCACGGATCATCGGGGGACCCCCTCCGTTAGTCGGTGTTCAGGCACAGTTGGGAAGTTGGATCCAGCAATCTCGCAGATTTTGCTGATCCCGCTACACCACACGTCTTCTTCTCTTCGGACATGTCATTCGCGTGTTTCTTGGAAGCCAAAGTCCCCTTTGTCGCCTCCGGATCGCCCGAGTGCTTCTTGGAAGCAGGCGCCGGCGGCTTCTCCTCCGTCTCGCTCAGATTGGGTGTGTCGGCGTCGTGCTCAGCAGGGCCAGCAGCTCCAAGGGCGTCGGGGGCGGCCCGCCAGATCATCTGGGTCTCCGTCGTCATGCCCGGTGGGCCTGCGATGCGCGGCTTGTGCTCGTGAGAGCGTGAATTGTCGAATGGGGCCGTGCCCATGTTTCCACTGGATCTCCCCATTGGGACAGGTGTTTCCCGTTTGGGTGAGGGAGGGTGTAATGGGGCCAGAATTGGCCTATGTCCTTTTCAAGGAAAAGGGATGTTCTCTGGTGTGAACCACACCGGTCGACGTGGCTCACAAGAACTGAGTGTCACACTACTGTGTACCAGGGTCACTTAGATATAATATTCCGCGTAGACCTCCCCCAAGTAATATGTCAAGTTAGGGGTCGGTCGTACCTAAGGGACGACAGTTCACGAGAGCCAACCGCTGAGGAAGGTCGCCGTTTAGACGGGGCTTTAGTATGCAGATAGAAAGTTGTAGATAGATACTTGTGAGTGTTATCAGTTTTACTCTAACCTACAAGTGTGCAAGTCTATTTAATACTCGGTATTAAAGGAGACCGATAAGGCAGGGCCTTTTGCACCGGAGACAACAGATACGCCAGGTGTCTGTTGTGGTTAGCGTATTACGCTTCCTCTTAGCTATTGTGCGTGTGGCCCCCGTCACAGCTATCGTGTTTGAGAACTCGCTGGAGTTGTCCATGGTCATTTCGTTGGACGCCTTGTCGATAGCGGCGTCAATCCGACGACGGCGTTGAGCGGTTTGACTGAGTACGCCAGCACTGGTGGCGTTGCGCTTGAGCTGGGTTTGAGCCAATTGCTTTGATAGCGATGCAAGCTCTGATTGAGCCATACCAGCGCTGGAGCTACGGCTTGGGACACCGCTTGTGGCGTTAGCGGTGCGCTGTTGGTGATCGGCGGCGTGTTGGTGGGGGGCAACGGCATCTCGTTGGGGGATGACTGTGCGGCGGGCCGTGGGCGGATGGCGATGAGTAGTTGGTGGACAGCGACGTGTCGATGGGGGCCGGCGGCGTCCTGTTAAGGGTCAACGAGTGGCTGCCGGAGGGGGGGGTACTGAGCAGATTGACTTTCCTCTGCGGCCTGATCAAAGGCCGCCATGAGATCCTCCGACCCGCTGGCATCAGCGGAGTCCAGCTCGTCTTCGCTGTTATCCTCGGCATCAGCATCAGAATGAAGGGTTGCCACTGCAATTGAGGATTCAATCATGCGCTTAAGCCGCTTCGACCGCTCAATATGAGGAGGGCATGTCCGTTGCCACTAGGTTTTGGCACTTTGTAGAGTTTCTTGAATTTGCGACTCAGAATATCACCGTCACGCTCGGCATGCCCGCTTGGTATGTGGGTGTTGTAACAGGCAGCAAGGTTTTCCTACTGCTCAGAGCCGAAGGGCAGCATTCGCTCTACCAAGTCAAGCATCCCTACAATAATTACAGGCGTTGGTGGTTAGGAGCGATAGGAGATAGCATGCAACTTGAACAACAGCACCATCAGACGTACTGTTCAGCTCGCTCAGCGTATAGTGCTTTCCTTTTTTTCTTGCGTGGCGTGGGTGCCATGATGTCCGATGCGTGCAGAAAGGGGAGCGAGTTGTGCTTCGCGCGAGGAAATCGCTTTTGAACGATAAGACTGAAAGACGACCAGTAGTTTTTTCTAGAACTGTGCTTTACGGTGGACCAACGGCGGACTAAGGACTAAAGTTTGGTGGGACGTTTTTTGCGTCTTACCAACCGTTGGTCCGTGCTTGGTACGCACTTGGTACGAGTTTCCTCCGTAGGGTTCTGCAAGTTTGAGCCATTTTTCCCAATGCCCGCCCTTTCGCATAATAGTTTTAGTACGAGTAGTTTATGCCTACTATTAGTACTTACGCTAATAACGAGTAGATTACTACAGGTATGTATGAGAGTGCCCAATCACTTCTCTATTACTTGTAGTGCTTAAAATGCCCCTAAAATCCCTACCCCGAAGGAGCTCAATTTTGTTTTTTTCGTAATTATGGTGTTGGGAGGTGCACGACACAATTGTGCCCCCGTGCGGTCCATCCCCATCCTTTTGCGTCCCCGCCTCCTTTTTTGTGCCCGACAAGTCCCGGTTTTCGTGGGTTTGGGTCTTGGCCGCCATTCCCCGAGCCGCCCATGGCGACGCCGACGCCGCCGCCGCCGGCGACGGGCAAGAACTCGCCGCATCTGCACTCGGTGGCCAGCAGCCTGCGCTCGTGCCTGGACGGGATGCTGCCCGACAACCTGCGCAACGACGGCGCAGCCTTCCAGCAGCACCGTAAGCGCCGCGTCCGCGCTTCGCCTCGGGGGGGGGGGGCGGGAACTAACCGCGCGGTGTGAAACGATGTGGCGGCAGTGGCGCAGCAGCGCGCGCGGCTGCAGACGGAGAAAAACTCGTGGCGCTTCGGCCTCAACTACCTGTTCGAGACGCTCAAGCAGCACAAGGACTGGTACGCGCGCAACCAGCAGTTCGTGCAGCTGCGCAAGGACGTGCGGCGCTTCGAGGCGCACGTGGCCGCCGTGCGCGCGCTGCTGGCCGAGAGCGGCAGCAAGCTCGACCTCGAGTCCGGACTGCGCGGCGCGGAGCTCGAGGGCCGCGTGGGCGCCTACAAGATCATGTTCGAGGTCACGAAGATCGTGTCGCAGCTCAGCCGCCCGCTCGTCAAGCTGCAGATCCTCAAGCCCAACGAGTCCTCGCTCTCCGTGTACTGCGACACCTTCGTGCTGGACATCGCGCTCGCGGGCGGCGACGGCGCCGTCGAGTCTGCGTCGCTCACGACGGTCGAGAAAGGTGCGTGCATAGGCGCCGCGAGCCTGGCGCCCGCTGCTGCTCACGGAGCGCTGGCGTGCGTGCGTGTTGGCAGACCAGTCCAGCCAGTTCCCGGACCGCGACGAGGACCTGCTGGCCTCCCTCAAGCTGCTGGCCAGCGGCGACAGCGCCAACTTCACGGTGCTGCGGACTCGACCTGCGTGGCGGCCGGCGTCGCGGCTGTACTGACTGGGGGTGTCGTGCTGCGCTCGCTGGTGCAGGAAAAACTCAACCGGCTGATCAACCGAGCGGAGCTGGCCGTCAAGTTCCCCTCGAGTGCGTGACTGACCCTTTGCACACTTTGCGTGGGCGGGCGGGTTGTACTGATGCGTGTGCTGGTGACAATAGTGAGCTTTGAGCAGCTCGAGCTGGAGCTCTACACGAAGGTCACTGAGGCCTGCAGCCAGCAGGTGCGAGGGTGCTGCATATACTTCAGCGATGCATACGTGTATAACTAGATTCGACGCTGTGAAATTTGCCATGCCGCAGAAATACTGGACGGCGAAACGTGCGGTGGAAGGTGTGCGCATCATGTTCAACGATCCTTACGCGTGCATTCCGGTGATTGAGCCACCGCGCAAGCGTGTAAAGCTCGACGACGCGCAGACATCCGCAGCCGCTGGAGGCGGCGCTGCTGGATCTGCTGATGCGGCGGCGATCGATGGGGGTAACGGTGCCGGCGACGACCGGGATGATCCCAACAAGGCATCGTCGCTCGCACACACAGACGCCCTCTCCCCGCTTGCAAATGGCGAATGGACTGGTAGCATTAGCTTTATTGAGTGGCGAGGCGAAGTGGCGTTGCACGTTGTCGGCGAAACGCCACTCGTGATGGCTGGCCAACAGGCTCGGAAGCTGGCGCTTGTCGCGATGCACAAGCATACAGATTTGATTCCGACGGCCCCGAAGGACGTGCATGAAGACGAAAAGCTGTTTAACGAATTTGTGAGTTGGACGACGCCGGATGGAAAGAAACCAATTCTGCCACGATTGCACTTTGCTCGTGACCGCAGCATGTGCTCCGTTTTCCCATCACGATCGTCGCTGGCGATGCGCCAGGAATATACCTTGACCACAAAGGAGATTTCAGGCGGTCTCAAACTGCACTCCTTCCCTATCCCGGTACACCTTGTGAACGCAAAACAGTCATGTTAAGGCAGAACTAACTTTTTGTGCTTTCTTGTAGTTGTCAAACGCGTCGATGGAAACTCTGGCGAACGTTTTCCAAGTATGCGGGAGGAGCTTGTTTTTTCATGCGCTCGTGCTGTCTGCATTCTGTTCGAGAAGCAACACTTTTGGCCATCGTATTCCTGCTGACAATGAGGAGGCCGTTCACGGTATGTTAGGGACGTAAGTTGCGGTTTGATATGATAACAACTGACTATCTTCTGGCTATTTTATCGTGGCAAAGCTCGGATTAAGGTTGACGTGGCTGCCCCTGAGCGCATTACAATGAACACTGGGGATCTACTGGGGCCCGGCAAGCAAGTGTTGATCGAAGTGAACGCGAAGCCCGACTGCTCGCTGGAGTTGAACGTCAAGTATCAGACTGAGGCAAATGCAACCCCTTCGCTTCCCTTGGAAGACGCTGCTACTCTTCAGAAATTAGCAGAAGCATGCCACTCGGTCCCGCTGCTAACATATTACGCATTGAGCCGCACCGTGCAAGCCAAGAATGGCCCGTCGTCAGGTGGCGCAGCAGGGGCGAATGGTGAAGACTGCAACGGCATCGCTGCGTTGGACGGTGACTTGTCAGTGTCGATGAAGATGGAAGGAGAAGGCATGCTGCTGGATGAGATGGATATGTTTTAGGCTAGTGCCTAAAGCATTCAGTGTAGTCATGCATGGCTATGAGATTGCTGACTTGGCCGTGTCAGTGCGATAATACATGCTGGAGATGAGAACTACATGTACAAGTACAGAACATTGGAAGCCTTATCGTCTGCTACTGTTTGCTAGTCCCCTCCAACATCTTCGAGGAGCGGCAAAGCCTTTCTAGGGGCCACCGCCTGAGGCAGCTTCAAACCTGGATTTAGTCGAGTTCGTTCATGAACCTGTGCCACTACTTCTGGGTCTGCTTGGTACACGCGGCCGTCCACTCCAACAAGAAACCTATAGCCAGGAAAAATAAGGTGAGCCATAGTCGCCAAAGTAGCGGTACCTAAGCCAGAACCAACTAACCCTTCGCTGGCACTTTCAGCGAGCTGTCCTGATGATGCCATGGTCGCTACTGTCCGCGGTGATAGGTAGGGAGCACTAGCAGAATTGTTGCTGTTGAGACTGTTTGACCGGTTGCGCATAGTACTTTTGTCGATTGAACCAGGAGGAAGGACGAAGCCGCCACCATATACCGGGGCCATTTGGAAGGGGTTCTTGTTAGAGATCGGTCCATTAGATGTAGTGGATGGGTCTCGCAGCTGGCTGTTGCAGGATAAGCATTTTTCTCGATCGAGACTCGGCAGCATGCCACCACGCTTCTGGCTGCTATGACATGCGTGCTGGTGATGACCAGCCTGTTTGCCTGTGAGGAAAGCACTGTCGGCGTAGTTGAGGGATTTTTGTGCTTGGACGATGGACGCGTTCATACTTTCGGAGAGGCTCTTGAGAAGCGCAAGCATCTCGTCCTTGTCCGCCTTTGTCTTCAGAGCCGAGAATACGTCATCGCGGTTCATCTTGATGTCGATGAATGAACGCAAGTTTTCTACCTGCTGACGAACGCGCGAGTCGTACAGCACTTGTTCCTTGACTTCGAGTAGGTCCTTCTTATCAGCCTTACTCTCGCTCAGATGGGTAACAAGCTGCTGCAATTCTTGGCTTGCACGCTTGAATTCATCCTCTTCACCCAGTACGGAGGCAAGTGCCTTATCTAGCTGGTTGCAAATCTCCTCGTACTTGGACTCGATAATTTCGTCCACACGAGTACGGTCGGCCTTCTCCAGCAACAAGCGCTGCACATCTTCGACTGCGCACGTATTATCGTCCAAAGTGCGCCGAGTCTCGAGCATCATATCCTGAACGTTGCGGCCTTGTTTGATCATCTTCTCCGTGCAGTCACGCAGAGCTTCATCCTTCCTACGGTTATCCTTTTCGACTGCCTCCATCCACATAGCCAACGACAATTTGTTGTGAAGGATGTGGTCCGAGTCCAGGAACAACTCCTTCTGTTCTTCATTCAGGCGGTCTTCGATTTTCATGGCGAACTGCTTGGTTATCTCGTGATCTTCGCGGATTACGGTGAGTTTTTGCTCCGTCTGGAGGACGAAATCGTTGTGAGTTTCTTTCACCTTCTCGACGCTTCCTGCAATGGACTGGATCTCTTCACGGTTGACCCGAACTTGATTAGCCACGTCGTCTATCTCCTTCAGTTGCTCAGCTTGCTTGTTCTGCTGCACTTCCAGCTCATACACTTTCGTATTCACATCATCCACTTGGCCCTGAACAGTGATGAGTTTTGAATTGACACGCTCGACGTGTTTTGCAGTATTGCGGGCTTCCCGTTCCATCTCAGCCATCTTGTCCCTCAGACGATCAAATTCATCTACCATGTAGCGCATAGCTTCTGTCTGCATACGCAGCGCTTTGACCAAAACTTTCTTAGACACGCGCGGTTGCTCAAGTTGTGTCTTGCCTTCCAGTTCCTGGCCCAACTTTTGCCAAAGATCGGGAGTCCCAAGCCCGATCGACGTCAAAGCCGCATCGACCTCATTGCGCTGCATTGTAGCTCGCTCTACTGCGAGCTATTTCGTTGGTATTGGTAGAATGTTATCAGCACAAACACTACGTTTTCACTTTTGGGTTGTATTTTTATCGGGCACTCCCGAAATGGTTGCATGTCCTCGTCTTTTCAGAATTTTAGTTCTGAGCTTAATTAGTTCTCAGCTGGGCCGAACCGATGGACCTTCAGTACGCAGTGCTAGTAGTGAAGCATCAAGATGAATCACACCCTGGAGTTTTCCGAGCGAGACCACGTACACTTGTGTCCAATTCGACATGGATGCCACTTTATGTACGATGTGAAGGTTCACTTCTTCACCAACCTGTGCAATCTTTGTTAGTCGACGATGCTTCTGCATTGGAAGGGGTATTGAATTTACCTGAGGTATGTAACTCTGAACTGGGACAGAGGTGAACTCGAAGGCGTTGAATGGTGGCCCAAGCTCCAACTGCAGGAGTAGCACGCCGTGGCATTGAGAAAGTTGCACAAACTCACTGTGGTCAATACTTTCGTCGCTCTTACCGTATTTGTTGTCGAAGATTCAGCTTTCTCCTCAGAGTTGAGTAGCGACAAGTCTTCCATTGCCATGATCTTTCTCTTATCGATGTCGAGAACTTGGGACACCAAGTACTCAATCTGTTTTGTCACTTTTCGATGCTTCGACATTGTCATCTGCAGCGTAAAAATTTAAGTATACGTTGCTCTCGGCGAGAATGATAAGCGTGCAGATCTTACTCGAGGTCGATTGACAGCTATAAATCTCGCAATTCCCACTTCTAGGTCGTATCGTCGAATACACCCCTACGATCATGACGATGATTGTTAGCTGCTACTTCGAGTGAACCACAACATTTCTTTGCAGTACCAGTAGAATCCTGCTGTCGTTGCTGTCACAAATTGGAAAATATCCCTCCTTTTTGTTTGCGCTCTGTGTATGAAAGATACGTGTGAGATGCCATCGAATCATTTCAAATTGTCGCCTCCCGCATGAACTGAAGTCAACTTACCAGCGCCTGTATAGCTTCTTCATATGTAGTTTCTTTGGTGAAGACTGCAGGAACTGGCATCATGTGATCCTTGGCGAGTTTCTGGCCAAGAATATACTCGTTGACGTCGTAAGATACGGACTTCAGTCCTGCCCACTCTGCTACAATATCGTAGAATGAAGGGGTAATCATACTGCTGACAAAGTATGCTACGATACATGAGATCATGACTGGGAGCATGTGGCTAAGCTGCCCAGTGAGTTCAAAAACAATCACAGCCGTCGAAACTGTCTGAGTCACAGACCCAGCAAAGCCAGCAGCGCCAACAACGGCATACGTCGCAGGACTTTGCGTTGGGCTCCAGTGTATCATGAGAAACTCCCCATATAGTCTTCCGATGGCTGCACCGGTTGTAAATATTGGTCCAAAAACACCGCACGAGATTGGCGCTCCGCAAGGCAATAACGTAATAGCAAACTTCATCAGGATATAGGCCATTAACGCGGTTTGTGGGAAATCAGAAATTGCTCTCCACTGCGGGAAACTAAGACCTTGGTCTCGAAACAGCTCGTTCACCATCATACGATCAGAAATGCGCATGATTCCCAGAGAGAATGTGACCGACGCAGTTATCACGCAGATTGAAACGACATGAAGTGCGCGTCTTTTAAGTGAGGGTTTTGTCAGCCCGAGTTTTGTGAAGAGCTCCATCTGTGCATACCGCATCACACACATCATCTTGCAATAGAGACCTGCTGCAAGCTAAAACAAGGCTTTGTTAGATAGTATACACACATTGTAGACAAGCGAATATTGCTTACCCCAGAAATTACACCTAACAGTACAAACGCAAACATCTCGATATCAAGCTCAAATCCTGTGAAGTTTGTCTTCTCGAAAAGAAGTTCACTTTTGAGAACTGGGGTAACACGAAAGACCAGTAGAGCGAAAGACGAACAAATGATTCCTTCCCATAAACATTTGATCTCGTAGTGTCTTGCTGTAGCCTCAATGCTAAATAAGACAGCGCCAACTGGAGATCCGAAAGCGGATGTAACACCGGCCGCCACCGCTACATGAAGGAATAAGTTGAATCACGAATCAGTACTGAGAACAAGTCACAACGTCCTGAATGCCAATAGTTTGCTCTTACCTGCCCGAATGAAATTGTAGTTTGCCTGACCGAAGTTGGCGTGGCGAAACAAAGGGATTTTTCCCATCAGATATCCGATCATAGCCATGATTTGTGTGAACGGACCTCCACGTCCAACTGACAGTCCAGAACTTGAACTGATCAATGTACCTAATGTCTTAGCGACGAGTGTGCGAAATGAAAGCAGGTCATCGGGGTTTTGGAAAACTCCTGCAAAGAGCCCACGCATGGTAGGAATACCGGAGCCATCCGACATGGGGGTAATGTAGTACCCACAGCACGTCGAAAGCATGCCAAAACTCACGCACCACATCACCCAGATAAGGTAGCCACCAAAAGAGAAAGCTCCGATCTCTTCAACAAGAATGCGACGGAAGCGTAGGAATGACCGTACCCAACCATCGAATAGAAGCCCGTAAAACCCTGCTATTGACCCCAGAATCATCAGGTACAACCACGCCATGGGCGAGTTGGGGAGTTGCTTGAATAGACGAAGCGTTCGTATAAACCATCGACCAAGAGGGTATTTCTCCATTCGTCGCTTCTCTTGAAGCAGATCATTGAAGTGATCCACGGAAGTGGCACGCTGCCACGTATCTGACAAACAAGAAAGTTGAGCAAATCACTTGTGTCTACTCCGCAAGTAGCAACTGCAGTACTAAGTCGCACCGTAGTTGGCACGCATGTTCACGGTAACAGAGCTGGTTTCCGCTACCAAGGCACAGCAACGGAGATGCGCCGTCGGACGGTGATCCGACCTTTGGTTTTGATCGGTTTCAAGACGAACTAAAGTTTTGATGAGCTGTATTGTAAAATGAAATGAGACTGGTATCTAAGCATATCATGCTTGAGCGATTCTTTCATCTACGAGAAATGGATTGGAACTTCTTCCTTGCGAAGCTTCGTGAGGGACGAATCCAGGTGAATCACGCCAAGAAGCTTGCCAAACTTGACGACGTACACCTGCGTCCAGCTAGAGATGGAGGCCAATTTGTGCACTCGGTACAGGTTGACGTGCTCGCCAACCTATGCATATCATGCAGCAATTAGCTTCAGGTATGAATGACCACAACTCACAACATCATGATGGTACCTGGACAGGATAGCTTTCGACTGGAATCGACGTGAATTCAAAATCGTCAAACGGGGGGCCCAGCTCCAGCTGCACTCGGCAGACAAGATCAAATAAGCAACAGCAATCGGAATCACAACAAACTAATAGCTTACCATGCTCGCTGTAGATGAAGAATCCTTTGGCTGAAACTTTAGAAGCGATAGGTCTTCCACCGCCGCAGTTTTCTTCTTGTCGATATCAAGGACTTGGGAAATTAGCTCTTGGATACGATCCGTTACCTTCGGGTTTTTCGCATCTGACATCTGCGGCGCGAAGCACAAAAATGTGCAATATGAGCTTTGGTGTTCTACATTTAAACGAATTACGTAAATGAAGAGTAGCAACGTATCATACCCCATTATGGTGGATCGCAAGAAACCTCGCAATTCCCACTTCCAGGTCATAGCGTCGAATACAGCCCTGAACAATAACAGCAGAGAATGTTGTTAAGTCCTATGTGGGCACTTGCATAAAAAATTACAAGTTCTACAGCTTACCAGTAGTAGCTTTTTCTCAACATTGTCACAGAGCGGGAAATATTCCTCCTTCTTGTAAGTGTTCTAAGATGCATAAACACTGGTTCGTGAGCACTTAGTCTTCTACGCAGGCAATGCACAAACGCGTACAAGGGCTTGCATTGCTTCTTCGTAGGTAGTGTCACGGGTGAGTATAACAGGCACCGATCCCATATAATCCTTGGCAGCCTTCTGGCTCAGCACATGCTCGTTGAAGTCGTAGCAAACTGAGTTCATGCCAGCCCAGCTTGCCAAAATGTCGTAGATAGAAGGAGTGATTATTCCACTCACGAAATATGCCACAATACAAGCAATCATGACTGGGACCATGTGACTAAGCTGGCCAGTCAGCTCAAAGAAGATGACTGCTGTCGAAACTGTTTGAGTTGCCGATGCTGCAAAGCAAGCTGCTCCGACGACTGCGTAAGTCGCTGGTGACTGATTTGGACTCCAAACTTCCATGAGTGTTTCGCCATAAAATCGTCCAACGGCTGCACCCATTGTAAACAGCGGACCAAAGACACCACAAGAGATTGGGGCCCCACACGGCAGCACACTCGTGATGAGTTTTAGAATGAAGTAGACAAAAAGCGTGGTGTGTTTACTATCTGTAAATTGAGTCCATTGTGGGAAGCTTAAATCCTGGTCTCGAAACAATTCGTTCAGCATAACCCGGTCGGAAATGCGCATAATACCAAACGGGAAAGTGATGAACGCAGTCGCTAAGCAGATTGAGACAACAAGGAATGTACGGCGCTGGATAGATGGCTTTGTTAGATTAAACTTTTCGAGAAGACGAACTTGCACACTTCGCATCGCCAGTGCCATCTTGCAGTACAGACCAGCTCCGATCTACAGACATTTACACCATACGTGAATGGATGCCCTACTTGTTAGTACGGCTCCATACAACGATGCTTACTTACCCCTGTTATTGCCCCCAATAGCACGAATGCAAAGAGTTCTCCGTCCATATCGAATCCAGTGAAATTGGTCCGTTCAAAGAGAACGTCACTTTTCATGAATGTGATAATGTGGAACACCAAGATGCAGAAAGACGAGCAAATAATGCCTTCCCACAAACACTTGATTTCGTAGTACTTCGCAGTCACTTCAATTCCAAAGAGTACGCCACCCAACGGTGACCCAAAGCTTGCTGTCATGCCACATGCCACCGCTTCATTTACAAAACGTTAGTACAATCAATCGACGGTTAACACGTTTTATACACGTACCTGCACGAATGAAGTTATAGTTTTGCTGCCCATAGTTCACTCGCTGAAACAAAGAAATCGTTCCCATTAAGTATCCGATCATGGACATAATATGCGTAAATGGACCCGCACGACCGACAGAAAGCCCGGAGCCCGATGAGAGCACGGTGCCGAGGGACCTCGCAACAAGGGTCCGGAACGACAGAGTATCTCCGGGGTTTTGAAATACGCCGGCAAACAAGCCACGCATTGTAGGGATACCTGAGCCGTCCGAAGCAGGCGAGAGAAAGTGTCCACAACACGTCGCAAGCATGCCGAAGCCCACACACCACATTGTCCAAAGGATGAAAGCACCAAATGAGTATTCTCCACTTCCCTCCACCATGTGACGGCGAAGTGTCAACAGTGCTCGCACCCAACCGTCAAACAAAAGTCTGCGTTGACAATGATCACAATAATACATTGTATGTTAGTCTGTAGCTCCGGACTTCGATCTATCAACAGCAGGTTTGAGTTTACCCATAAACTGCGGCCACTGAGCCTAGGAGCATCAGGTATAACCACGTGACTGGGGAGTTGGGTAGCTGCTTAAACAACCGCAGAGATCGCAAGCACCATCGCCCAACAGCGTTATTCTGCAAGTGACGTTCGCCCCGAGCTAGTTTGTGGAAATGTTCCACTGAGGTAGCTCGCTGCCAAGTATCTGCTCAAGGTAAACTTGATCAGCGGTGCATTCACATGCTGTGCTCACGGAGGCTTACCGTAGGTGGCGTACATCTCAGGAGCAATGTAGTTATGTCGGAAGTCAATTGAGCACTGTGGCGACAGCGAATTCGAGATCGTATAGTCGAATGAAGCGCCGCGGGCGTTTTCGCCATGGCGGTTGAGATTCACGAAGCCTGTGGTCGGATTCGAGCCACACACACATCAGGAGGCAGCCTTGCAGCCGTTCCATCCAAGAAAATACCAACAACTGTAACACCATTTTCTATCGTTAACACGTTACATGTAAGATAGATTGCTAGCTGGTACGAGTAAACCACGGACAGTTTCGCCTATTGACTGACCTTGGCGTGCTCTGCTACAATGAGGCAGAAATAATGCCCAAGAGTAAATTGCGCTCAAAGAATACCTAGCATCGGCAAAACCTTCGATAGCGGTTTCTGCTAGCGCGACATCCACACGTCCTTCTTACTCCAACGATGTCAACGACCAAAGCCGCACGGTCTCATCGTCACTTGCACTAGCGATCACGTTGGTGTGGACGGGATGGCGGACAACTACATTTACGACACTGGAGTGCCCATCGAGCTCGGTTACTAGTCTGCCGCTGTCTCGATGCCAGACGTACACTTTGCCATCTGCATAAATTAACAAATAGGTGAGCACAAATGATGTTCACGCTTGTGGTCTTCCACGAAAAATATCGCACCTTCACTCCCTGAAGCGACTAGCTCGCTGTGGGCACCAACGAAACAAGGGCGGAGGATGTATCTCTGCTCGCGAATGCCACGGTATTTGGCCACTACCGAGCCTGTGGCAACTTCCACACACATAATATGCTCTTGTTTCAGTTTGTTCAAGAGGAGAAAGGTTCCGGATGGGGATATGCTGAGGCAAGATACGAGGTGCTTTGCTGCGTAAAACAGCTCGTCCGACTTGAGGGCAATGTCGTACACGCGGATCTCGTATCCCGAAATGAGCACGAACACCTTGCTCTCGTGTGGGTGCACCGCCACGTCCAAAACCCTCCGGCCACTCCATTGATACGCGATGGAGCCTTCATCGGCGTTCTGTACGAGCAGAAAGCAGCCCGGCCGGTTAGTAGTGCGCAACTGCGGTCTTCCCGACTTCCAAGTTGTCGCACCCATAGAACGAGAGACTTGTCGGCGCTGCCACTCACGAATTGGCCCGCACCAGGCAGCCACTGCAGCTTTGTCACCACCCCGCCTGGATGCTGGAAACGCTTCTCACACAAGCCACTCTGCCTGGCACGGTCAGTACCCACGCCTGAACTCGCGCCAGCTCGAGCCATCCGACGTACCAGTCTATCCCAGAGCTGGATCGTGCTGGAGCGGCTCCCACTCGAGAGGAGGAACCTGCTGTCCGTCGACCAGGCCAGGCAGTCCGCGGGGCCTTCCACGCTCTGCAGGACGTGCAGGGGCGTCGACGCCACCTGAACACACACCGCAGCATCCAGCCACGTCTTAGCACGTCACTGCGTCCGCACCCTCGGCAGCAAGCCACAGGCTCTCGTCACCTTGTCGGACGCGTCCGGCTCGGCGAGCAGCTCCACCTGCCACAAGACGACCGCGCCGTCACTCGACGCGGACGCGAGCATCTGCCCGTCCGGCGAGAAGCTCAGCTCCCACACGTCGTTCCTGTGCTGCGCCAAGACGTCGACGCACTCGCCCGCCGCGCGCTGCGACAGCTCCGGCAGCGGCGCCGCCGCGTCCGCGTCCGCGTCCTGCACCAGTCTCTGCACAGCAAGATGATGACGACAGCGCGTCAGCTCGCGACCCTTCCCCCCCCCACCTACCGAAGCAGCGCGTGACACGCACGCGTAGCGCGCCCTCGGGGATGATCTCGTCGGGGCTCGCGAGCTGCTCGAGCCGGCGCAGCAGCTGCGCGTCCTGCTCGGGCGCGTCGGCGCCTTGGCCCAGCAGCAGCTGCGCCAGCTGCGCCACCTCCGCCTCGCTGGGGCGCAGCGTCGGCAGCAGCTCGTGCTGAAACGTGCGCAGCGCGCGCGGCAGCTGCTGGCGCTGCAGCAGCTCGGCGAACTTGCGGCCCAGCAGCAGCCGCGAGGCCTCGCGCGCGGCCGCCGCCGACTGCAGGCGCACGCGCGGCGCGGGCGCGCGCGGCGCCACCAGCTGCAGCGCGTCGTCCCAGCGGCGCGCGCGCACCAGCGACTGCAGCGCCGCCATGGCGGGCGAGCGCAGCTGCACCGCCGCCTCGCGCTCCAGCGCCGCCGCGGCCGCCGGGAACCCGCAGTCGTACAGCTCGCGCAGCAGCAGCCGCGCCCACTTGCGGCGCCGCGCGGGGCTGCGCGGCGCCGCCCGCTTGCCGCCGTCCGACGGCACCATCGCCTTCTTCAACGCTTCAACGCTGCAGCGCTGGCCGGAATCCGGGAAAATCCGAGCCGGCAAGAGGGAAAATAGGGGGTGGGGGTGGGGTGGGGGAGGGGACGTTTTTGTGGAGTGCTGCCGCAAAGTGGTTTTTGTACGGGGGACACGTACAGTAGAGCTTCGTTCGCGAGATTTGGTGGAGTTTGATTTGGTGGAGTTTTGCCAAAAGGTCGAGAAGAGTTTTCAGCTTTCGTAGCACACTTGCAAAACACGAGAAGCCCGTCGTGGCGCGAACCCAGTCGAGAAGGTTGGCACACGCTTCGAATGCGAGGTCAGCGTCGCACAATACCAGCAGAGAGAGCCTGGGATCCCTCCCAACTTGGAAGTTACAAGATCACGTAAGCCAAGAGAAGATGCCACAATCGCCAAACGCCTCGTAGCAGTATCTGCTCCACTCAGCAAAGGCCGAGAGGCCTCTTGTGTCCGACTGCGGCATGGCCAACTATTATAGTTGGCCATGCCGCGAGCAGTGTTGAGCGACGAATAGTTACTATTCGTCTCTAGCACCCCTTACGCCTCCTCCCTCCACCGCCTGACTCGCATTCAGCACGCGTCAAATCTCCCGCGTCCCACGCCGAGCGTCAGTCAGTCAGTCAGTCAGTCTCCGTCCGTCAGCCAGTGCTGCTGGTCCATGGCACTGCTGCGCCACTCGCGCTTCCTCCCGGCGGCTGCTCGCGCCATGTCCGCGTCCAAGCTGCTGCGCGCGTTCCCGCGCAACGAGACGTTCCCGGACGAGTTCCTGCGCCAGGTGCCCAAGACGGACCTGCACTGCCACCTGGACGGGTGCCTGCGGCCGCAGACGCTCGTGGAGCTGGCCGAGCAGCAGCGCGTGGCGCTGCCCACGTACGACGCCGCGCAGCTGAACCGCGACGTGTTCAAGGAGACGTACGAGTCGCTCGAGCAGTACCTGACGTGCTTCGCGTACGCGTCGGCCGTGCTGCGCTCGGGCGCGGCGCTCGAGCGCGTGGCCTACGAGCAGGCGTGCGACCAGTTCGCGCTGGGCGTGCGCTACTTCGAGACGCGCTTCGCGCCGCAGCTCCACGCCGTGCCCGGCGAGCTGCCGCTCGAGCAGGTGCTGCTCCGCGTGAACCGCGGGCTGCAGCGCGCCACGGACGAGTTCAACGCGCGGGACGCGGACGTGGCGTCGGGCCTGGCGCCGCGCTTCGCCTACGGCATCATCGTGTGCGCCATGCGCTTCTTCACGGCCGCGTTCTCGCCCTACTACGAGCAGTTCTGCGAGGTGCACCGCCACGAGGACCCGCACAGGCTCTACGGCCTGGCGTCCATGGCGCTCATCACGCAGGCGTACGCGACCAAGGTGGCGCACGGCGTGCCCGTCGTGGCGCTGGACATCGCCGGCGCGGAGCGCGGCTTCCCCGCGCACGACCACGTCGAGGCCTTCGCCTTCGCGCACAAGAAGTTCCTGCACAAGACGGTGCACGCCGGCGAAGGCTACGGCCCGGAGAGCATCTTCGAGGCCATCACGGACCTGCACGCCGAGAGGATCGGCCACGGGCTGCACTTGTTCCGGCACGACACGATCGAGAAGCCCGACATGGACGAAGACCAGCGCAGGGCCTACTGCCACGACCTCGTGCAGTACATGGGCAACTCGCGCACGTGTCTCGAGGTGTGTCTGTCCAGCAACCTGCAGACGTTGCCCGAGATGGAGCTCGACGCCAGGAACCACCCGCTGCGGGACATGCTCACGAGCAAGCTGGCGGTCACTCTGTGCACCGACAACTGCACCGTGTCCCACACGAACATGGTACGCGAGGTGCGGCTGGCATGCGACGCGTTCGAGCTGACCCCGCACGAGCTGCGCCAGATCCTGCTCACGGGCTTCAAGCGCTCGTTCATGCCTGGAGACTACGCCGACAAGCGCGCGTACACGCACCACGTCATCGACTACTACGACCACCTCATCCGCAAGTTCGGCATTGAGGACGCGAGCAAGTCTGGCTAAGAGGTAGGACGACCGAGCTAAACGCAAACGCTGAGGCGGAAACACGTGAGAAGAAACCGTGATGATCGCGCTAAAGCATTTTATGAATTGTTAGTAGCTTGTCAAAATGGTAATCTACATGTGGAGCTCACAACGAAGGTAGATAGATCCTTGCTTGTCCGTCATTGTCTGCCGCCAACAGCAAACTCCGTCACTGGTGAAATGACCTGCGCACCTGCGCACTTCCGAGTACACATCCCATTCGCAACTCAGCACGTTAGTCAGGAACACGAAAGGCATAGTAAGCAATGGTGAAGTATACATGTTGAAGCCAAGCCTCCTACAACTAAGTCGAGCCAACGCACATCCCTACCGCTTGGCACGGATCTGTTTCTCCTTTCGCCTACCTACAGCAGCGGCAGTCTTCTCTTGAATATCCGAGATCTTGCACGGTCGCAGTACATCATCTTGCTGGGGTTCATCGTTGTCAGAATCACCAAAGTCATCGGCAGTGGGTGGTGTCGGTCGCAGTAGCACTCCAGACGTGTTTGATCCACCTCCTCCTCTGGGGCGCTCACCATTGCGCGAGTGCCGCGGGTGGCCACTATCATGACCTCCCACATCAACCTTCATGGTCGGATGCTGGGCACCCAATGCCGCGGCTGCAGGAGCATTGGTAGCGATATTGTGGATATCGACGAGTTCTCCTACGCGCTGCTCGATGAGCCCAAGCAACTGGGTCATGGTAATATCCGTGACACCATGAGCAGACAGCTGCGCCGCGAAAGCTTCGTCGTTCGGCCCTTGCAACTTGTGGAAGAGCCCCATAGCACCAGCTTTCATGACTTCTCCGGCTTCTGCGGCCTCACTATAGCGAGATTCAAGCCGTGCCACCTTTTGTCGAGATTTCTCAATCTGGTCCTCGAGCTGTTGCCTCAGTGCACGCCGCCTTGCGTCCTCAGCCGATCCCAACGAACCGTCTCGGGTCTGCTCATTAACCTGGGCCTCAAGCGCATTATTCTCAACCTCCAGAGCCTCCATCTCGGTGCTCAGTTCATTGATCATATTGAAGAGCGAGAAGTTTTTCTCCTCAGCAGCAACCAGCGCTGCAGCTAAAGCATGGGAATCCCTTTCTCCTGTTTTGCGCTTGATTTTGGCCAGGCCGTCTTGAGCTGTTCGTAGTCGCTCACTTTGCTTCTGCAAGTCGTTGGCCTTCTCGTGGAGCAATCGCTCATTTTTCTGTGTTTCATCGCGCAGCTTAATATCTGGCGTTGACAATAACTTGAAGCCGCCAGGAAGAGTCCGACCGGAACTGTTGCTAGGTAGAGGTGAGCTTGTGCTTCCTGGTGTGGTGCTGTTAATGAAGTGTGGCCGTGATGGGCTTTTCGGCGTGCGCAGTCGCGGAATATCCCGGATCATGGCTCGGTCCTCAGCCAACTGCCCAGTTTTCTCGAACCACCCCGACTCGAAGTTGTTGCCATCTTCGGTGAGCTGGTTGCGCAGCGCCTCGCTTTGGCGATTGGCGCGATCTCGAGCGTCGCCTGCTGCTTGAGAAGCCTGCGTAACTTGAGCAACTTCTCCGAGGGATTGAGTTGTCTCGCGCTCCAGCTTGTCGAGTACTGCAGCCTGCTGCACCTTTTCACGACGCAGAGCTTGAATTTGTTCGCGCAGTGCCTTGTTCGTGTTGCAGACCTCGTTGTAGCGTGTGAGCACTTTGTCCAATCGATTTTCCAGTGTCCGAATCGGCTTCAGTTCGGTAGTAGCAGCGCAAAGCTGTGCGTTCATGGCATCACATAGTGCCTTGCGTGATTGAAAGTGTTCAACCCGCAGCGTGCGTAGTGCTAGATCCAGGTCATGTGATCGGCGTCGCTCGCTATCGAGACGCTTCGCGTAGGTGTCGCCTTGTTGCATCAGCGCTGTTACCCGCTCTCGAAACATGGGGCTCTCAAGCCGAGACGGACTCAGCGGGATACTGTGCACATCCGGAGGAAACACGCGTGGCGTACGAGCTCCACTGCTGACCAAGTGATATCGATTGGCGTTTCCATTTGCACTTCGAGGGCTGAACATGTTGGACATTGCACCGCCCGCCGTGGGCACGATACTCATGATCGATAGCGAACACGCAGTCGCCTGAACACCTTGGGTTGGTTGACTTGCCCACAACGTCGGCAGCAATAGCAGCGCTGTAGCCTAAATGAGGAAGACGTTGAAGTTATGGAGTGCATAACTATTTTGAGGAGCCTTACCTGTAATCTGCATTTTGCCAAAATACTTTGCAAGTCTCGATGTGGGCACTTGAAGCAATAAACACAGGGCGGGCCGAGCCCTCGGAAATGCAAATATAAAATACATTCATGCGCTGTTACAATCTCCGAATTTGTCTCTTTGCTGCTTGCCCATTAGCAGAAATGTACACATGGACTTCTTGTTCGTTTGGGATTATCTCCAGCGTTTTTTCATCGTTTTTCTGGTGTTTGTGTCTTGTGGTTCTTACGCATGCATGCTACTTCGAAGTACTTCAAGTTGCAAGAGTTCGAGTGTTGCTCATCACTACTTGACAGTGGCCGGTGCTGTGTGGTACGACGACGAGGGGCTCTCACGCGAGTACTCACCACCCTCTTCGTTCGTAGGCTTCACGTCACGCACGCGTCCTTCAGTCGCGTCCACACAAATGCTAAGGCCAACCGGCAGCAGTACAGCGCCGTTCAGCCACGCACACACTGCTGCAGCCATCAAAGTCCTGAAGAAGCAGTTACCAGCAGGCTCAAAAACGGGGGTGGCCACAAGTGCAAGCGCAGCAATAGCAACGAACTTCGAAACGGCAACTCCTAAAGTCCACGACGCTAGCAGCTGTGTCAACGCTTTCCTGACACAGGCATCCCCCATAGGAGCGTAGCCCAAGTCGTCCGTGATAGTGCGAGCCTTAGCAAACAGGCGAGCAAAATGCCCCGAGAACCCAACGGAAAAGGTGACAGCAATCGAAAGGCTAACAATCGAAAGTGAGTTTAGAGGAACCCCCATCGGCATCATGAGACCAGCGACTTGGACGACAGTGGAAGCAGCGATTAAAGTGACTGCAAATCCGTACCAATAGCTGCCGAGAGCCAAAGTTTGCACCAGAAACACCATTGCCAGTCCGGCTCCCACCACAGCGTACGCAGTTCGACGAACAGACTGGAACTGATCCAAATACACGTATTCCGGTGAGTATACCCACACATCGGCGCCGCTTTCCTTGCTAATCCACTTGGCAATGTACTGAGCTTGCGAATACGCTGTAATTGAACCCTCCTGGCTGCCCGAAATCTTAGACGAGCCGACTGTAGTGCTCATAACCTTGTACGCAAACGCAGTCACATCACTACCGTAGCCAGTACCATTGAGTTTCACACCCCGAGCAGTGCTGCTGCTCATCGCAGGGATCGGTTGGCTGTCAATACTAAGTTGTCCATGATAGCGGGTGCCTGCTGCGTACGAGCAGAGCGGCCCTGTAGCCGCAGTTGAAAAAATACTGAACAGCGACATAAACGACTCCTCAGGAACTAACAGTACCTCATTTGAATCAGCCAAACACGATACAGCCTTTGACGCGCGTTCAAGAACAAATTCGGTACTGTCCTCTTCCGGCAGAAGAGGGGAATATGTATAGCCGTTTCCCGAATCAACACGGCAGCACTCACTTGATGGGTCAACAAAGCTCCAAAAATCATCTAGCCAGGACCCAACTACACTCCCTTTAAAAAAAGTGACGTTGCTTTTGCCATCCGCGACTAATGCATTAAGGATATTCGGGATTGACATGTCATCGCATAGCTCCTTCGACGAGCAAAACTTGCTTTGAGCTTCCACATCGCTTGCGAGGGCATTAAAGCTGGCAGGGTTGTTGCCGTATCCAGCCTCAACAACGAAATAGACAGGGAACTCCTTCATCGACAAATCATTTTCGTCAACTGCATGGTAGTACGAGTGTAAGTACGAGTTGGTTGGGATGAATGAGTTTGGCGAAAGACCACGATCCATTGCCTCGATTGAGACGATCGCAGCAAGAGTACATGCGGCGAATGCCAGCAACACCAGCACCTTCGATAACTTATTCAGTAGCAAATGAATATAGCCAGTGACGCATCGGTCCTTCAAATTCAAGTTGGGCATTGAATAAGTGCTTCCAGGGAACGACGAGTTTTCCGTCGCAGTAGTATTCTCATCTTCAGAAAGGCGAGGACGGCGAGCAAATGATGCTCGCTTACAGCAGATCACGTCGTACGTGCCACTTAGCTCACGACGCTTGTCCAGAGCAACGATGGCAAGGAACAAGGTCATTTGCAAAGCAAAACTAGCAGCAAGTCCTACCACCAACGATCCGGCCAGCCACTGTGCAGCTGGCATAGCTGAGTATACAGCAAATGCAACAACACAGCACTCGCAACTCACCGTAACGATCATGCTGGGGCCAATGTGGCCCACCGCCTCACATAGCAGCACACATGTGATCTCATGTATACCAAAATCGTTGTCTTCCAAGCCAACAAACAGCGAACGCTGTTCCATCTTCAACTCTTCCTGTTTTAGATCTACAGCATGCAGAATCAAAAAGATATTTCCGGTGCCGATTGCAAGCACCACCAATGGCAGGACCACCAGGGTCACGATCTGTAGTTTCACGCCAGTCCAAGCAAAGATGCCCAAGGTTCCACCCACGGCCATTAGGATGCACGCAACTCCCATGAAACCTACGCCAATCTTTGATGAATGAAAGAAGCGGTGGTCCAGTTTCCAGTGGTTTAGTCCGATGACCACATAGATAACCATAAAAATGAAGCCTGCAATTCCTGCCTTGAAAACGATATCCAAGCTGGAAGCAGCCACGAATTCGTCATCAGCAGATACTTCGGCAGCAAAATAAATGTCGTAAAGAGCGTTGATATCCGCTTCTTTCTCCATCCGTGAGATATAAGCGCGCTCCCAAGCGATGGCATCAGAATTTCTCTCTTCTTTCTGGTGGTTAGTCACCACAGCAGTTGAAAATAGAGTCGTAGCACGCGCGAGATAAGTACTAGCATCCACAGAGCCATCATCGGTTGCTATGAAACCGCCTAAGTACTTCTCCAACTCAGCCATTGGAATCCCGAAGGATGATACACATGGGCATCCGATCATACCAGTCGGAAGCGAAGCGCCCGAAGCATTGAGTTGCACCTGCAGTTCACTACATACATCAGCATCAGCTCGCTCCGGAGCATTCGCGCAGTTGCTTAGATGTTTGCCTACGAGATTGTGCGTCTCGTACAACTCGAAATGACTCATGTTGTTCTGGAAGTACTGCGTCACAGCATTCACCTGACACGGAGAATTGGATGCGTCTTTGACACAGATATCACTCAACGTAACGTTTCCAGAAACAACATCGCTTTCAATGAGTTGCTGTAAACGGATCGCCTCCTTGATATACGCTGACCTGGTCACTGCTCCGCCATCCTTTGCTACAAGTACCAATCGCTCCAATCGATCAACAGGTCCAAGTTTCTCATCGAAGCGTGTCCTTTCCTGATAAATAGAGCTGCCCTTGGACACCCATAGCTTCAAGGAATCTGTCTCCACTTCCATGCGAGCTAGACCACTCGAGCAGCATACTACTATCATCAACGATAGCAAGACAATGTATAAAGGGTGGTTCCCCATTGCCACGAAGTCTCCCCATCGTTTTAGGAGCATTGTCAGTCGATCATCCCAGCGCCCGATTCCCTTCAACTGATCCAGGTTTACCATTGACAACACTCCTGGACCCATGAGTCCGTCATCCAGCACAGACTGGCGTTTCTTTCTGCCATATCGTGTCACGTACGCGAACCCGAGCGCGAGTGCTGTGGCTGCGAAAAATGCGAGTACAGCCAGAGCATAGTTCAGCACGGCAAAGCTTCCGCCCTCAGCACGTGACGACAAATCCGACAGCAATGATGCGAGCTTATCATCGGCACCAGATGCGCTGGTGCTGATGGTGACTGTAGTACTAGTTGATGTGACAGTGCCCATATCTTGAGATCCCGACGTACTGCCGGCATTGTAGCAAGCCGACTCGTATTGTCGGCTGCTGTCGTCACTCACCGCACAGAGGGAGCCGCATGTATCGACGCAAGACTCAAGGCGCGTATCCATTGGCGAGAAGCAGCTAGTGGTATTACTACTGCCACAAGCACAAATCTTTTCTTCTTGATCCGTCGCTGAAAGCTGCTCCATCGTTGTGAAATTCACTTGAGACGGCGATCCCACGCCGTCAAAGCTGTACGTGCCAAGATACTCCAACATTTCCGAGCCTGTTGTTGAACAATTATCCTCGTTCACCCCGCACACCAGCGGCATGAATCCTGTGTCTGCTTCACAAAAGTCGTGCAGATCACGCACCATATCACTGCCCACGTAGTAAGTCGCTTCCTCAATGGCAGGAAAGACTTCGTCCGCGTGGTCTGAGTCTCCCTCCATAAGCCGCACCTGCGTCACATCCACGAACAAGCTGTTGCTCGGGTGGCAGGTGTACTGGCACCACAAGTTGCGCAGGTTCTGCTTGCAGGTCGTGCACTCTCCTGGCAGTTGACGGACCTGCAAGCTCAGCATTTCGTACTGCGTCTCCGTGCAGCACAAGAGCTCCTCTCCATCCCCACTCAGAGTCTCATTATACAGCAAGGGGCAGTCCATCTTGAACTTGTCCTGGTTGGTATCGGACCAGGCCGAGAAGTTATTGGCAAAGCCCTGGGCGTTGGCCTCCTCCACTCCAATGGGGAAGTACTGGGCCGGCAGCGCCGCGCCCGCCGTGACGTTCACATAGGCGGCATCGAAAGCCACGCAGAAGCCACTGGCCTGCTGGTAGTCCCCCAGCACCGAGATGGCGGTCACGTCGTCGAGGCAGTCGTCGCCCCCCGAGTACTTGCAGGTCGTGAGCTGCTGCTGCAGCGTGACGAGCGCCGCGGCGTCGGCGTCGAAGGCGGTCTGCGCGGCGGCCTCCGCCTCGCTCTTGAGGCCGCGCAGGCCGCCGCCGCCCACGACGACGCTGTTGATGATGGGCAGCATGGCGAGGGCGAAGAGCGACGAGGTCCAGAGCTGCGGCGGGTAGCAGCCGCTGCCGGCGATCTCGCTGGTCGTGCTCTTGACGCGCAGCATGAGCGCGCGGCGCCTGGAGCCGCGGCGCCACTGCACGCGGGCCAGCGCCTGCTTGGCGGCGCTGACGGCGGACACCCGCGCGGCCTGCTCAGGGGCCTCTGCGCGCGGATTGCGGCCGACGACGCGGCGGCGGCGCAGGAAGCGGCGGCCGTGGAACGCCAGCGCCAGCAGCAGCACGAGCCCCAGACCGGCGGACACCAGCCGCAGGTACGTGAAGAAGATGATGGACAACTCGGCGAAAAGCGCCTCCAGCCACGCGCGGAAGCACGGCGTGGCGATGGCCAGGCTGATGGCCGCGAAGAGCCACATGACGCGCCCCCTCCCCCTTGTGCTCACTCGGGCGCCGATATCGAAATGATGTCATGGCAGGAGTGGGCGGAGGGGTCACTGAAGCGGGGGAAAGTAGTGGCACAGTGGCACGATGGAAGCTCCAGTCAGCGCAGCGCCGGGACGTGGAGAGGAGGCAGCACCTGCGAGGTGTGATACCCCCCGTGGAAGTGATGAGAAGTAGGTTTGCAGCGAGACGGGTTGAAACGCGAGGTGGGTATGGAGGCAGATTTGGAGCAAACGTGAGACTCGATGGGAGAGCCCGCGAGGATTTTTGCGTGGGGTGACTGGAGCTTTGTATGCGCCCGTTGTCTCACCTCCCCGGTCGCAAGACGCACAGCGCCGGTGCTCGCGGCGAATCTGCTCGCTGCAGCCTTCTCGGGACAGCAAAGCGGTTGCTCATTGCTGATGGCCCTGCCGACTGTATTTGCATAGCACGACAAGGAGCGACGGCAAAAGTGGTCGCTGCGGTGTCGGCGGCGGGACCGACTCAAATCTTGGGCCTTTGCCGTTGACGTGCAACCTGGTCGAACGTGGGCCTGCAGAGTGGGTGCGGTGCCCCCACTTCGAGCAGACGCACTCGCCTGGTTGCTGCTGCAACGGCGATGGGCCCACACTGACCTGCGGCGTCTGCTCGGCTGGTCCCTCTCTGAAGGAACGCGATCTCCCTTGAAGAGAGCCACTCGTGGGGTCTGCACACCGAAAACGAGCCGCTCGACGTGGCGACACCTTCAGCTCGACTGAACTTGTCTGGACTTGTTCACTTGGCGGCGCCGCGGCGCTGAGTCATCGTGTGCTGCACCGCCAGGACGGAGGGGGAAGCAGCCCTCGATCAATCGGCGGAAAGCGGGAGAACCGCAAAGGGCACTCGCTTGCGCAGCGGCGACCGACCGGCAGAGACGCGATGTATCCTCGCGGCCGGGCGCGAGGATCTTCCACGTGAAAGGCGCCGTCCAGGACGGCGTCCTTTCACTAAGCTATCGTCGGATGGATTGCTGCCGGGGTGAAGCTAGTTTGGACGAGGGGGCATGCAGCATTTCTTCTGCAACGGACCATCATCTTCGGCCTGCCTCCGCCGGGGGCTCTGCATACACCGCTGCTCTCGTCGATTAGATATCTGTCGGATACCCAACGGTGATCAACACATGGTTACTAAGTTTAATTTCTGAAGCATGTGTTGTGCATCTTCGGCCGCATAATATGATCAAATTATGATCTTGGCACGTATCGTTGGCGTTACGGCCTGCAGACTTGGTCCTCACCAAAATATTTGGAGCGGACACCATGTTGTGGTAATCCTGGCGTTTTGACATGCACCACAAGACCTATAGTAGTGCCTTATTGAGCGCGTACGCACACAATATCTTAAAAATATAAGCACCTTCGTCTAAATATCTGAGGCATTCCAGCATCTAACAGCGTTGTCGATAGGCTATTTGGACGTTAACATCGTGCACTCACAGAAAAGAAGAGTGCATTAGCGAGTTCTCGATAATCCGAAGGTAGGAAAGCTCGCCATTTGCTAAGATAAGGATGCGTGTGCTGCTACAAAAAAACTGAAGTGAGTGCGGTTTCGGGCTGTAGAAGGAAGCTTTTGAGCGAAAGGCGAGCGAAGTTTGGTACTCAGACCCCAACAGTGTTGCGCGCAAATGCTGACGAATGCTAGGGTTGATACTTCGTAGGCAAAAACTATTGGCCTAGAACACATTAGTTATTTTGGGTGCGGTGGAGGTACTGTGCCTAACTTTACGTCCAACTCTTTTTCCAGCAAAATCGCCTAAACTTTTGCCGGGTGCATTGTGTGAGTGGATGGAGACCTTCTTCTGTTATTGTTTTGGCTCATTTGCTAATGATTTTCCATTGATGATCATCGATGACACTAAATCTGACAGCATACAACATTTTCAATTTTAATAGATGAATCAAAATTCATTTTGCTAAAAGTGATTTACATGCGATTGTATTATGGTTGCATGTGGCACAATTCATCATTTTAATGTACACATCCGCCGGTAGGCTACCGGTACCCTTCATTTGCAAAACGATCTGGGTGGTCGTGAGATTGAAGTACCTACTTACATTGAAATTAGCTTTGATCTCACCACCGCGATGTTCGCCAGCAATTTGTAAGGTTGTTCAGCTTCGCGGATTCTGGTGACCTATTACGTTGTTGTCCAGCCCGTTAAAGTCAAACCCCCTCTTTATAATAAGTAGTGTCTAACGATAAGAAAAAAAATCTTGGGCTATCCATGTTCTTATGAAGGGCCCCAAGGTGAACAACAAACTTGCTAGACACATAGAAGCAGCTTCAGTGCACCATGGGTGCTATTAACAATGCGAAGACCACCCTCCTACCCAAAAAACCTATGATTAATCGCCCATGTCTTCGTCGTCGGCCTCGCTTACAGGACGCTGGCGGTGCTGTGCTTCCGCTGCGTATAGCTGTCGCAGTTCTTCCGCCGTCTGTGGGGGCTTCTCCATCAGGCGCTGTAGTTTGCGCGTCGGAAAGCAGTCGGTGCCGCTGACCAGGCAAGAAATCTCGTACGCGCGCGCGTAGGCTTGACTGGCTGCGCCAAGGTCACCGAGCACCACCTGAACCTGCGCCAAGTTGTCGTAGTAGATGGTCTTCTCGTGGTGGGCGGTTGGCACCACCACGTTCATGTAAGCGATAATGCGCTCCCAGACTTGCGCCAGCGCGCGGCGGTGCTGCTCCTTCTGTGCTTCTGCCTGGAAGGCAGTAGTGACAGCAGCCTCGCAACCAATGTTGTCCAGCGCCCAGAACAACAGATAGTGGCGCTCGTGCAGCACACCACGACGCACCACAGCATCCACTTCCTCCAGACTCTCTGGGAACCCGTTCTCCATCAAATCCTGCTCAGCAGCCAAGATGCGCGTGTGCTCCGCAGCGTCTGCAATTTTACCACAGGTTTGACAGCGCCACTCGAACTGGAGCTGGTTTGGTCCAATGCTGCTACCAGGGGAATTGACCCGCACGGGGCACGGCAGCATGATGCCCTGTGGGCAGTTACCAGACAAGCAGCGGACAGCGCGCGTGGGGTCCGGCATCGAGACACAGGCTTCGCACGTGCAGACGAACCCGTACGATTCCAGCAGGGATTCCTGGCGCTCCGGCGTTGGCCGATAGAAGAAGTTGCCGTAGTCAATGGATAGCGCGTCGCCCGGCGCGATCAGGCGGATCGCGGTCATCCACAGCGTGGAGTCAAAGGTGGTGAAGCTGCAGTTGGGCATGCAGCTGTGCTCCATGCGGCAGGCCGACAGGAACAGCCCGGAGCCTCCCAGGTTCTCGAGCTCGTGCGAGTTGGTGTTCAACACGCCGATGAGCGTCGCCATCTGCTGGTCCGAGAAGCCCGCGGGGAAGATGTCGGGGAGCTGCCGACGCAGTTGCAGCGCTGCGTTCAACGCGCGCTGCTGGCCGGCGCAGGTCAGACTCAGCACTTCATCCAGCGAGCGAGCGTCGAGCTCGTACATGGCCAAGCACTTGAGGATGCAGCGCGCGCGGTCCACCTCCTCGATGCCGCCGATGGTCTTCATGATGCTCACCACCACGTTGCGGCGCCCCACGTTGTCCTGCAACCGCGGCGAGTACATGACCTTGGGCGCACCCGTGCGCTCGCATCGGCAGCGGTGGCGCGCGTCCACGGCCGCGTTGCTGCTGGAGGCGGTGGCCGCAGCCGAGCGAAGCTCCTCGCAGCCGCCGCACAGGTCCGTGCTCCACGCGGCCGCCACGAACGCCTGCTCGCTGAAGATCACCTGGCCGGGCTGGAAGGCGCGCTCACTGAAGACCACCTTGCTCTTCACGGGGTCCTGCGCCACGCGCACGCCGCAGGCATCGAAGGCGGGCGCGGTCGCAGCCATCTCAGGTCTCTCACTGTACACCGTATCGGGTAGTGACCACCTGACAACCAATGACACGCGCCACTTGCTGTTTGTATGGGCGGCGACTAATTCGCCAGTCGCGCCCGTGCGTACTGCAACGTGAACACCAACCATCAAGCATGTGTGCGTCAACTTGCATTCTTCTTCTAACGCTCTATTATAAAGGGGGCATCCTGCTCCTGGCGAGCCCGCCGACCCGCGGAGCTCGCGACAACAAGCTCGATTCAAAACTCGCTACTTCCTGCTGCAGCCTTCGCTCGCTGCTCGGCCGGCCTTGCGTTCGACTGCTTGTTGGGATCTTCCGGCAGCGCCATGAACTCCTTCTACGTGTAGAAAGACTTGGGGGGCCCGCGTGTCTTCGAGAGGAAGCCCACGCATACAACATGCACAGCGCCTGCTCACACGCCACCCGAAGCGCCCACAGCAGCTCACCAGCTACGGCCTCGGCAGCAGCGACAGCTCCTCGCGTTGCTTTTCCTAAATATACGGGGTGGAGGACACATCGACCTTCGACTGCGACGTGTTGGATCCGTACGAAAGTGTCGGCGCCTCGTATGTAAAGCCTGTGAACATGCTCTTGGGTAACCCAGAGCCTCCTGCGGACCTGCTCAGCGGCGTGCCACTCACGGGCAGCTCCGTAAACTCCTTGTCGAAGTTGGACGTATCACCCTCCTCCTTCGACTGTGGGTCGGAAGGCTTGAAGGGCGGCTCGGCCCATAGCAAGCCGTCCCAGTCCACGGTCCGAAAGAAACGATGTGCCTTCACGTCACTAGCACCACGACTGCCGAGTCGCTTCTCCGGCTCGCGGTGGAGCAGCGACTGGATGAGAGAAGCCGCGTCGCGGCTGAGGTAGTTGGGGATCTCCAGCGGCGCCTCGCGAATGCGCGCAAACAGCTCCTGCCGGTTGCGCGTGTACCAGGGCGGCAGACCTGTGAGCATCTCGTACAGCACCATGCCGAGTCCCCACCAGTCCACCGCAGTGCCATGGCCCTTGCGCGCAAGCACTTCCGGCGCGAGGTATTCGGGCGTGCCGCACAGCGAGGTGGCGCCGCTATCGATCTCCGTGACCTCGTCCTTGGCCAGTCCGAAGTCCGCCAGCTTGATGTGTCCCAGCTCGTCCAGCAGGATGTTCTCGGGCTTGAGGTCGCGGTAGACGACGCCGAGCGAGTGCAGGTGCTCGAGCGCCACGACGAGCTCCGCGGCGTAGAAGCGCGCCATGTCCTCGTCGAACTTGCCCATGCGCGAGAGGTGGAAGAAGAGCTCTCCGCCGGGGCAGTAGTCCAGCACGAAGTAGAGCTTGGCCTCGGTCTGGAAGGCGTAGTGCAGCCCCACGATGAACGGGTGGCTGGCCACGCTGAGCACGCGGCGCTCGGTCTTGGTGTGCTCCACCTGCTTGCGCTTGAGCAGGTGCGACTTGGTCAGGATCTTCATGGCGAAGACCTTGCTGTTGTTCTTCTTGCGCACGAGCGTGACCTTGCCGAACGAGCCCTTGCCGATCACGCGGATGAGCGTGAAGTCCTCGAGGCAGATCTTGTCGTCGAAGTTGGTGCTGGCCACGAGCGCGTTCAGCTCCTTGGCCAGCGCGCCGTCGGACGCGGGCGCCCCGTCGGGCGAGCTCATGCTCCTGCTCCTGCTGCTGCTGCTGGTCTGCGACGTGTGCCCTGCACGCAGTGCTGGAGGTTGCGAACTGGCAGCAAACTACGACGCGGCGACGGGCGGCAACGGCAACGGCAACGGCAACGTGCACTTTTTCGGCCTCTTCCGCCCTGAGCACTGCACTGCTGGAGGCGAGGCGCTGGATATTGGGGAGTGTCAGTCCCGCGTCCCTCTCCCCCCCTCTCTCTCTCTGGCTCGATTGCAAAAAACTAAAAAACTTGCAAACAGCCTAGCGCATACTGAGATGGTGTGCACCACACCGCCATGGAGACGCCACCAGCCCCAGGCAGGCAGTCGAGCATGGCAGACGAGCTGTTCGAGGGCGAGCGCGGCGCCGCGGCGACGCCGGCGACGCGCCTGACGTGGGACCAGCGCCGGCAGCTGGCCGTGGACATCTCGAACCTGGCGCCGCCAGACCTGCCGGGCGTGCTGCTGCTGATCCGCAACTACGTCAAAGTGCTGGAGCTGCGCGAGCTGCTGCCGCGCGAGCAGCGCGTGCTGCCCTGGGAGGCGCAGCACGGCCGCAACCTGCCGCGCCGAGAGGACGCGGACGCCGTCCAGCTGCAGTGCGGGCTCCGTATGGACCACGCGGACGACGAGCTGCTGCGCCAGCTGCGCCAGTACGTGGACGACTGCTACGTGCCGCACTTCGTGCCCAAGGAGAACTGCAGCGTGTGCGAGGGGCTCTGGTCCTGCGGCCGCGTGCTCTACTGCGGCAACGACGCGTGCCCCGTGCGCGTCCACGAGGAGTGCTTCGGCGTCGTCTTGCGGGAGCAGGACGACGGCCCGTGGCGCTGCCCCTCGTGCCTGCTCGGCAAGCAGCTCGTGTGCGCCGTCTGCATGCAGCACGGCGGCCCGCTCAAGCCGCTGGCCATGGCCGAGTCGGCGGCCACCGACGAGCAGAAGTGGGTGCACGTGCTGTGTGCGCTGGCCATCCCGGAGCTCGTCATGCGGGACGTGCCGACCATGGAACCGGTGGACGGCTTCGAGGACATCGAGAACGGCAGGTTCCGGTACCTCTGTGCGATCTGCCGCAAGCGCGGCGGCGCCTCCATCATTTGCGAGGCGGAGAACTGCAATGTGGGCGTGCACCCGCAGTGTGCCGCCGATGCCGGACTCATGATCGGCAACGAAGGCAACTTGCTCGGGGTGTACTGCGACAAGCACTTGCCCACGTCGCGCATCCCCGGGGCCAAGCGCTGGATCAGCGACGAAGACTTGGTGGAAGAGATCATGAGCGAGTATTCCATCGATGACGACTTCGACGAGGAAGACTTTGACACACCACACTACACCGATGCCGAGCGCTATGCGTTTGTACTCGAGTCCACACCCTATCTGCACTGCAAGCAGCAGTTGTTGGGGGCTTCAGCAACACTGCACTTTGGACCAGCACCCTATACGGCAGGGGCTAATCCGCCGAAGGATATTGATCGCAAGACCTTCGGTGGAGTCAAGATATCTGCAAACGCCTACGCACCACCCGCTATGGTGGTTCAGGGCATGAGCACCCAGCGACCGATAAGCTTTCCCCCTTCTGCTCTCTCCAAGGGTGAGAAGAGATTGGGTTTGCCTGAGTTCCCTCAAGGAAGGCATGTGGTTGGAGCTATCGTGGACTATTTGGCCAAGGCGCAGGACGAGTGGCAACGCGCGCGCGTGCTGCAATGGGATAAGGAGAAGAAAATGCATCTTGTGCAGGTTATCACGTCTGAGCAGAAGCTTTGGACGAAGCTGGACGTGGACAACACGTTGATATTGTATCTTCCAGACGAGGAGAATAGTTTGGATGGTCCGATCGTGAAGCTCATCCGTCCAGTAACTCAGGGTGCCGTACAGTGGCGCCCGAAACCGCGTCACTTTGCGCCGGCATCGTGAAGCCCAACTGAACTCCAGTCGATTAGGAAAGCAGGGTGCTACGCGGGGAATCTAACTGCAAATGTATCATGGTGATAAGTTCTGGTTGTTCTTGCGTCAAAGAAGTCTCACTGGGGCAAACGACCGGATATCTCGGGGAACCCCAACTGCCAGGTCCTAATTGTCAACCATCAGCGCAAAGATGACCAGCATTGAAGCTGCATGTGCCGAGTCCCATATCTCGGAGAGAATTGCCAAGCCTCCGCCCAGTTGTCGAAATACTCTGAATCAAGTAAGGCGTAGTCGAGATGTTCCGATCGAACTGGGATATGGTGTCGCCGTTTTCGTGGCTTGACTCGCTGGCCGATGAAGAGGAGTTCATGCGAGGCTTCGACGGTGAGTTTCCGACGAGTCTGTTTGTTTTCCCTCGCCAGAGCCCAGCTCAGCTTCAGCGCCAGCGGGAGGACGAGCCGATGACTGGCACAGCCGAGCAACACGACAAGGATCAAGCCGAGGGTGAGGAGGAGCAAGAAGAGATGGAGACGGAGGAATCTCCCGCTGCTGAGCAGCGGAAGTTGATGGCTAGCAACTTTTTTGACGACCTGCCCGTCGGCGCGAAGCTCATGGACACGCAGGTGCCTCCGAACGTCTCGCCGCCTGGGTCCAAGACCAAGGACGGCTACTCGTTCTTCACGTACGCGTACAGCACGTGTCTGACCGCGGACGACAACGGCCGCCGCGTGAACAGCACTCGCCGCCGCTACGAGGACTCTGCAGGGCGACTGAAGGCGCAGCACCGACGCCAGATCGGCACGTGCGCGCTCGAGTCGACGTGGAAGCGCGAGTCCGAGAAAGCTGAGGGCTCGCACACGCATAAGGTGACGTCGGGCTCGGTAGAGGCCTTCGAGAGCGCCTGGAAGAGAACGCCGTTTGGCATCGCTGAGGAGCAGGCCAAGGCTCACGGGTCCAAGCAGAGCATGCTACCGGACCAGCCCCCAGCCCAGGAGCTGCCGTAAGCCGATGTTGCGCATGAAGGGGTGCAAGTTGAAGTTGCAGTGATCGCAGACTAGGGATAACTGGAGGATCGTATCGTATGTCGGTCAATGAGGTCCCCATCTTGTCGAGCGTGTCGATGATGCTCCTTGTCCTTGCGTTATGCGTGCTTGAACATGCAGCAGGGTTGGCTGCCATCAACCACAGCGCAGCCATCGAGAGCTCGAGAGCAGCCCTGCAATGTATCCGCGGCAAAGTTCGATATTCGGGCGAGCGGTGGCACTCCCGGCGCCACTTTCGATTCGGCAGCTCGGGCGCGACGAGTCCGACGTGGGCTTGCCACCTGCGGAACTCAAGTGCCGGAGACAGAGACAGCTCGAGGCGCAAGTGCGACAAGCTTTGAGAGCGGCCGTTTTCCTGCTCTCCCATCAGTAGGGGAGCGAGTTGAGTTTGAAGTGCCCGCGATGCTGATGCTTCATTTCCTATTCGGCCGCAAGGAGCGCAAGCCCAGGGAGAAGAAGAGCAAAACGATGCAAAGCTCGGACGCGCCTCGCCGCCCCATGTTCGCCATGGTATGCGCCAACAACGTCAACCGCAGCGCTGCTGCCCACGAGAGCCTTAGTGCCGCGGGGCTACGCGTCTGTTCTTACGGTGCTGGGCGGCAGGTGACGTTCCCCGGTAAGACGAGCGCCGAGTCGCGCACGTTCAAGTTCCTCACGCCCTACGCCGTCATGCACAGCACCCTACTGAAGGAGGATGCTGCACTGTTCTCGGGCAACGGCGTGCTGCAGATCCTGGAGCGCGACATGCCGCTCAAGGAGGCGCCCGAGCGCTGGCAGAGCCTCAGCAACAAGCAGCTCCTGGGCATCGATGTGGTCGTGTGCCTGGACTACGTCATGTTCCTCGCTGTGTTGGAGGGTGAGTCGAGGCCTCCTTACGCATCCATGTATACTGCCCGCTAACGCGAGTGTCACGTCTGCGTGTTGCTGCAGACATTCAGATGCGGATTCGTCTCAGTTTCAAGGCCAAGCAGCTCCACGTCATCTGCCTCGACACGGAGGACACGCCGGACGAGGCCTTGACGGGTGGCGAACGGGTGCTCGACCTCTGTCGCGAGCTGGACGTGCCGTGCGACGAGCTCACAGAGGAGTTCGTGAAGACGGTGGTGGAGAAGTTCGAGAAGGAGCATGAGCGGCAGATGTTCTACCTGGGGCTGCACATGTAAGGCGCCGTTCGTGAAGTGGTTTTGAAGCGCGCTCTGCACGTCCCAGCACCTAGTAGTATTTCTCCTGGATGGAGGTGACCAGCCCCACTGTACCGTTAGCCCCACTATTAGCTGATACCGTTAATGCAGAAGTGTACACTATTAGCACTGATGTACTTCAACTACCTAGGTACATGTATTAGCAGTGCCAACCGTATCATCATCAGTGCTGAGCACTGATGATGATACGGTTGGCTATGGAACTTCGTCCCGGTGAGCTGTGCAGCGTCTTTTGTCTTTTGTTGGGAAAGTCTCACGCTCACGCGGCATAAGCCATGTCCAATCTGAGACCGACCGCACCTTGTACATGTCATCACGTCAATTGAGTGCCGCCGTCGCCGCCACGCTGGCAGCAGAGATCCGCCCAGCTTTCGGTGTTGTCAGAAACGATCGATGCCCCATCGGCGTCGAACTCCCATCTGAAGCTGCATCTCGGCGTCTGCTCCGAGATCAACTCGACCAGATCGCGGAATCAGCGCTGCTGCCCGCGATTACAAACTGGCCAAGTCGGCGCTGCATCAGCATCACGAAGACGATGAGAAGCGACTCGGGGGAGTGGGCGACACGGTGACTCCATATTGTCGACTGGGCGTTGATGCTGCGACCTGACGTGGGCCCATGGAATTGGGCAGTGCGCTCAGAGAGCGAGACGGCAGCAACATGACAAGGGCGGAGCATCCGGAGCTCTTCATCCTGGCGCCGAGACGGGGCCGTTCCCGGTTTCCAGATGGCACAGGCATTGCATGACTGTATTGAGGAGTGCGCTAACACCGGGCAAGTCAAGCGTGGCGAGGTTTCCTGCGCGGGACGGCGGCGAGGTCACATCTTTTTGCGGGAAGGTGGTTTTGCTGACACTACATGTAGATGACACTGCCTGAATTAAAGTGCGCTGAGTTAGTGATCTGATGCCTCAATCAGCAGGCTGGGAGATCGTTACCGTCAAAGAACGATAGCCAAAGCCCCCCCCCTGAAAGATATATATTTGAGTTTGCGCCGAAAGCTGGCGTTTTGTATGCTCGTGGGGTCCAGCGAGATGACGATGGCGTAGTGTTGAGCGAGAGCGTTGGCCAACCTGGCGCTTTAGGCGGCGTTGCACGCCCAGGACACCTTCCGCCGCCGGCTCGTGTCTGGCAGCCAAGCGTTCGGAAACAGATTGACGCGCAGAGCATCTACAGAGTAGTATCGCGGCTTAGCAAGCTGCAGCGCTACACGCCGCACACGAACGCACCATCAACCGCGAGCAGAAGGAGCAGAGATGTAGATAGAGCGCTGCGCACGCCCCGTAACAGGCATCGCCACACACAATATGAGCGGGGCGACTGCACGAGCCATGACGGCGGTGTCCATAATCCCCCCTCCCCGCCATGTCCCCCCAAGCAGCGAGTCCGCCGCCTGGTTTGCCGGACCGTTCTCTCGCCTACTACGCTCGGGATGTGGGGCTTGTCGCCGTGACTTCGCTGCCTTCAAGTGCAGCTTCCTGCTGCGCCCGACTGCCCTGCCGAATGGGTGCGTCCGTTGCCTTTTACGACCCGCGGAACGCGTCGAAATCCAGCGCCCACTTGACGGGCGTATGCGGCGGGTCGGGCGCAGCAGCCCGCCGTAGAGACGGCGGCTCGCTCTTTCACCATGTGGGGCGCGCAAGGCCGGGCCAGCAATCGAGCCGGCAGCCCTCCCCCAGCGCTCTCACATCTCAATTAGCGTCGATGCCGCCCGAGCCCAGCCAGCGCGCGCGCCGGCACCGCAGCCAGCCGCGCCAGCGCCCGGCGCATGACGCGCGGCCGTCGTACTCGCCCACGCGCGAGCGGGTGGACCCGGAGCTGCGCTCGCGCGAGCGCCATCGGCAGGACACGGGGCTGCGCGCCAAGTCGCGGCCGCCCGGGTCGGGGCGCGGCACGCGCGACAGCCGCGGGAAGCCCAGCGTGAAGCGGCCGCGCGTGCGCTTCAGCGCCGTGGAGGCCGAGGGCGCGGCCGAGACGCTGACGGCCAAGGCCACGCGCTGCGGCTTCCTGCGCAAGCAGGCGGACAACGAGCCCGGCGCGTGGAACGAGTACTACTTCGTGATCAAGCCGCTCACGTACCTCTTATACTACAACTCGAAGGACGACGAGAGGCCGCGCGGCATCATCGACCTCGAGTACCTCACGGACATCAAGCGCAACGCCGACTGCCTGCAGCGCGCCGTGGGCGGCGGCGACCACTGCTTCCGCGTGTCGGGCAAGCTGCCGCGCCCCACGGCCGAGCAGACGGCGGCCGGGGACGTGCCCAAGATGCGGCCGCTGTACCTGGACACGGACGACAGCGACGAGGCCGAGCTCTGGATGGACGCCATCCGCAACCACCGCTTCAGCGTCAAGAAGGACACGCAGTTCTTCGAGACCGTGGTGCAGCTGCGCGAGGCGGAGACCCGCGTGCAGCAGCTGGAGGAGTGGCAGCAGAAGGAGGCCGACGGCAAGAGGAACCTCCGCGTCAAGGCCAAGACCCTGCTGCAGAAGATGCGCGCCGTGGACAGCGGCAGCACCAACGAGCTCCCGGAAGTCCAGCCCGAAGACTTGGACGACGTTGCGGACGACATGCTGGCCATGCTGGAGGGCATGGAGGACGTGCTCGTCAACTTCCAAGCCAAGTTGGAGCAGCAGAAGCAGGAGATCGAACAGTTGAGAACGGAGAAGGCAGGCACCACGAGCACGCGACGAAACATGGGCTTCGCACAGGTCATCCAGCGGGCCGTCTCCAGGCGCGAGAACACGAGCTTTTTGGAGCTGTCAGAGGACGAAGAAGAGGAGACGATGGCTGCCATTAGGAGCAGGAGACAGCGCAAGCCTCTGGATCAACCACCTGTAATTCAAGAAGCCCCGCAGGAAATCCCAAAGGAAAAACTTCATGAAAAACCCAAGGAGAAGCCACTGGAGAAGCCACAGGAGAAGCCCATCGAAAAGCCTCAGGAGAGACCGAGAGAGAAGTCGTACGAGAAGCCTAAGGAGAGGCCTCGTGAACAGTCTCAGGAGAAGCCCCGTGAAAAGGCAAAGGAGAAGGTTCGGGAGGAGATACCAGCATCTCCAGACAATGTTTCCGACGTCCTTGCCATGTGGAAAGCGAAGAAGAAGAAAACCCCTTCTTCAAAGAAGCAATCTGAGCCTGAAGACGACGCCGATGATGAAGATTCTGGGAGAGGCAGAAACCGCAGCAAGCCGCGATCAGTGCGAAACGCAGAGACTGGCTCGACGCCGCAGTCAAGTCGCAAGAGCGCAACGGTACAAAAGAGCCGAGGCAGCGACCGATCGTCGGAAGAAGACACGGCGTCACTCGGTTCGACGGACGACCGCGACTCGGGCGAGAAGCTACCCCCTGGATGGACCAAGTATGAGAGCCGCGGGTACCCTGGAACCTACTACTACGCCCATGATACGGGTAAGGTCAGCTGGGATGTGCCAACGGATGACATGGTGGACAGCGGACGTGGAAACAATTATGACCACGACAAGGACCACCACAGCGACGAGGACCACCGCAGCAACCAGCAGGATGACCAGCACGACAACCCCAACGACCTCCATGACTACGGCAAGGGCCAGCACCGCAACGACCAGGATAGCTACGATATGTACAATGAGTACGATAACCATGACATTCCCCCCAGCAATAACCGCCGCAAGAACGACCCCGACATTTATCCCGAGACAGTCGCCGATACGAGCGCTGACATAAGTAGTGAGTATCTGAGCGAGTATGAGGATGACGCAGAGACCGCGGGCGCCACCACATCGGCTGCCTACCGGAAGAAGAAACAGCCGAAACCCAAGTCGGCGTGGGGGTTCAAGCTGCCCAAGCTTCTGCCCACCAACACCCCAGCGGCGCCACCGGAAGCAGCCGCTTCACTTTCTCCGATCCGCCGCGGCTTCAACAACCACGAATTTTGATCACGCCGCTCCCGCGACTCTGCTGCATGCGTCGCCGATCTACGGCCCTAATCTAACAAAGTAATGAAAACGTTTTTGAGTCTCAGCCGCCACAACCCAAACAGTTAGATGTATTATCCCCCTCATTCCACAAAAAGAAGAAATAGAACGAGAAAAAAAAAGCAAGAAGAGAAACAGCAATTTAGCAGCATAGCAACTCGTTGACAAGTAGATCTGGGCGAGTAGGACGCGCCCCGGCCTCACGGCCAAGAGTGGGCCGAGTCTCCCTCCCGTTCCGGTGGTTGCTCTCCGTCCATCGTCGAGTTCCTCTTCTCGTCTGCGCCGCTCGCTGCTCGCTGCTCACCCGTCCGTCCGCATATTAATTGCACTGCGACCGGCCTCTCGGCCCGTCACTTGGCGCGCCGGTTGCTTCGCTCGGTCGTGGCGCTCTTTAGAGCTTGCGGCGCTCCTCGGCCGGGAACTTGATGTGGTTCGAGCTCGAGAACAGCGCGATCGGGGCCGCCGCCGCCGCCAGCACCACGAGTCCCACGCCCGTCTTGCGCTGCCAGTTCTTGGTCTTGGCCCACCAGCCGCCGGCCGGGGACCACGTGTACTTGGGGTACGGATACTCGCCGCCGCCGCTCATGTCTGTCCAGAGGTGACGGAGCTGAAGGAGACTGTGAGGCTGGGAACGCGACGCCGGTCGCACTTAAGGGGGGGAGTTTGGGACCGGAGCCCGCTTTTGCTCTGGTCCAAAATATGATGTGCATTATGAAACAGTGTCACAGTGAACCTACTTACTGTAAAGGAAAGGATGGTTTTAGACGCTGCAAGCCCCATTCGGTCTGAGAGTTTGTGTCGGCAAGAAATGGAAGCAGTCAAGTTGGTTGATATAACAAGCAATGATGGTCATCACGTTTCCCTGTGGTTGGGATCGAAGCGTGCAATTTCGCAATTTGGCAAATGCATGTTTAATGCTTTCCGAAACGAGCAGGCTTTCTCTTACTTGAAGACATGCGAGAGCTATACGATACATTTCCCACATCTTAATAAACACAACACGCATGTCCATATCGGAACTCAATACCAGTAGTGCTGCTGTAATCGCGGTGATACCAAAGGCGGCACAGATATTTTGAAGGATACTTTAAAAGGAGCCCCCTTAATGGAAAGGAAAGTCATCCGTGCCTTCGTTTTACGGTTAGGTCAATTGATGCCACTTAGTGCTAACCTAACTCTCAAGAAATGTCATCTGTGGCCATCCAATCGTTATCATCACCGACCTCTCTCCAATTTATCTCCACCAGCAACAGTGTGCGGTTGTGTACTACGAGTCGTAGATCTGCATACGGTCGCGCTTCGTAGCGTCCAGTTCGGTACTCATCGTATGCTATGCGCATGCTTGCGACTTACCTACAGCACCCATCCCACCAAGCTTTTTTTTCAAATGGCAGCAAATTTACGCTCAGAAGTGGTGCCATATCTCAACTCTTCATATTTTTCTGTCGGTGATTCACTGATCTGACTTCGCCCTCACAGCGAATATCCGCACGGCGGCAGGACATTCACACCTATCGCGACTGGGTGCTCTCTACAGCACCTTATTGCGGCGGCGATGCCAGGTCGTTACACCCCCCGGCACAGGAGCTTTATCGCGCTGTCCAAAGCTGTGCACGTTACTTGGGCATTTACACTCGACTGGCTGGGAGCTCGCTGTGGGCAGTTCGTTCGATACGAACAGACGAGAACTGGCATCATGTTGAAACGGTTTCTCGTTGCAACTGGGCATCGTTTCAAATCAATCAATTCTTTTGTCCAGCTAGCTTAGCCTGATCATAGCTCATCAACACAAATACGATTCTTACGCAAAGCACCGTGCCTCATAGTTACAATAAGTCACCAGCGGCGGAGATGCTGAACTGGCGTTCTAAAAGATGCCAGCACTCGTTGGTATTCATTTTCGGAAATTATGAAACGTACGCTCCGATTTTTCCGCTTCTTCGGTTTTGCATGCTGAGCCATTAATTTATCTACCACGGGTCAGGCCCAACATTAAGCAAGCCACAGCCTTCTCAGTATGAAGCCGATGAGTAAATATACTCAATCAAAGCACTCCGTGATACTCGGCGGAGCATTTATCATCGCTTGCTGGTCGATGGTCTCTATAATCGGAAATTGTGCCATCGATACAACTAACGCTCAATATCATTCTACATTGCGCTCCAACAAGGAGCTGAGCGAAATGTTCACCGCAGCGCAGCAACAACCAACTCTACATCAACAGGTCACGACCACACCTGAGGTACACCTCAGTCGCGAGACTCTTAGCATGGGCGAAGACTTCTACACGTCCAACTTCAGCACCACTGACACCTCCACTACCATTATCCTTAACGTATTCCGAGGTGAGCCCGAGGCACTGCGGATTCAGCTGGAGACAGCGCTCAACCAGGAGAGTGTAGTGCCACCCGATGTTTGGGTCATGTGCTTCAACTCGCCAAAGCGCCACTTGTACGAGTCGGTCGTGGACACGATACGCGCCAAGTACCCCACACAAAGCCAGCATCTAGTCCTGACGGCGTCCGAGTTCAACCACAAATTCCACGGACGCTTCCTGCTGGCCTACATGGCGACCACCAAGTACGTATTGATCGTGGACGACGACCGCGCCATCG
>BSXT01001719.1:0-35632 GCA_030267785.1 Phytophthora fragariaefolia
TTGTCCATGTCGTTTCCTTGGACACTAAAGTTAACTTTGTAGTGGGATCCGAATGAACACACTCACTAGGGAAGCTGGTGCTTCCTGAGAACTCTTGCTTGTATTGTAGTCCGCAAATTCCAGATTGAGGTCGGCAGGACCCGCGATCGGATACCTGTACTGCACTAAGTAGCTATCCGTCTTGAGCCTACTAACCTCTGATTCTTATTCTACACCAGCCTCAGCTGAGACCGTCCTCGGTCATCAGCTCGGTGCGTGGTCAGGTCGTGAAGACCGTCGCCCCACTACAGTGGCCGAGCGTGCTGACCCTGGGCTTACCCGTGCACTTTCTACAATCGTACCAAGTTTCAGCGCCTAACACGCTCTCTGGGCGGAGCTATGGGCAAACTTCAACATGATGCCAAATACTACACTGGGGGCAGTGTAGTATTTGGCACAGCTGGATGCTTTTCATCTGTAAGGAGGCTATCTGAAATCAAGGACATCATCCCAAGCAACCAGTTGCCTATCTACAGGTGGTTGCAGTTGCCGCAAGAACTACAACTGCACCCGATGCTCGACTCCGCACAGGACAGCCAAGGAGCATGGCCGGTCGCCGTGCGCTTAGGAGAGTAGCAGTCGAGTAGGAATAGCTGTCGGGTAGGATGCTCACTTTCACTTTTACCAACAATCAAGCATCACCATTTCCAAGCAAGCAAGCGGCAACTTGCCACACAGACTGCTGCCAGAGGGAAGTCCTTGAGGCACCCTGAGCACTTGCAGGGCTCAGTAGCATTGATATTTGTTTGTCAGTTTGAATAACACTTCGCAATTTGCATCCCACCCGACAAGCTTCACTTCTTGTTTCAACTGGTTAACAGCCGCAACTCGCTCCATGTCGACTCGACGCACAAACCGAAACCAAGGCGCTGCCTGATCAATCACTGACGCCGCAGCTGCCCAAGCCGCGAACCCGGATCCGATTGCTGCGGAAGGCGACGCTCCAGCGGCTCCAGCTGCTCTAGCTTTTACAGCGCAGGACGCCGATGGCGCATGAGCGCCCGAGCCCGACCATGAGCCTCGACCTATGGTGGGAGACGTGAATGGAGACATCATTGCTACCAAGGGTGGTGAAAAGCGAGCAAGCAAGATCGACTTGAAGAACGTCAAGATGGCCCCGTTTTCCGGGCTGGTTCCTACGGGAGCCTACGACTCTGGCGTCCGGGACTGGTGGGAACAGTTCTCTGACCAACTCGAAGGCGCACAGGTCCTAGCTGGGCAAGAGTGGACAACAAACGCCAAGAAGTCAGCGCTCTCCATCTTCCTCACGGGATCTGCTCGCTGCTGACTGCGAACTTACCGTCAGGATCATCCAAACGCGTCGTTTGGAGATACGGGGGACGCTCTTGTTGCCAAGTTCCGCCCAAATCTGACTTACCAAGAAATCACGGCCCGAATCTACTCCGAGAGAAAGCGTGCAGCGGAAACGTACCAAGAATATGCTGACAGGCTGCTACAAATGTCCGATGGTCTAACAGGAGATATTGCCAACTCTGCTAACGTACAGAATGCTCTCGGGACATTCCTGCGACTGGCGTGGCCACAGAGGAAGGACATCGTGCAAGCCCATGTGCGAGGTAAACGAGGCACTCCAGACAGCATTCTGAACGATGCTGTGGCATTCCTGTGCGAGCTGGTGCAATCAGATGGCCGCTTGGATGACTACAAGCGCCGCAAGACTGCGGGCGGATCACGAACAGTGCGCGTAGAAGCTAAACCCTGGATTTTTGAACTCGTCGAACGTAGAACAGAAGTATGTTCAAATATCAATACTGATGTCTTGTTGTGATCCAAAGACGTTCCGACTGGCAAAACATTTAGTGCCAGAGCTGCAACGCGCTAATCACGAACCAGCTTCTTTCCGCTCTTCGTCGCGTAGTTTTGAGGCATATTGTGTGACTGTCAGTACGGAGGCAACCCAAACGTCGGCTAAATTACGTCGAACTGTAGCTGCTGTCATCATTGACAGCATTGCTTCCTGCAACATCCTAAAGGGTGTTCCGTAACCCAGATCATCTGTCAACATCGAGTTGTTATCACTCTCCACAAAATTAGTCAATCGCCACCTGAACAAAGAAGCAAGTACCATATGTATTGGCTATAATCGTCTGACGAAAAATCACGAAGATTACCCGATAGGCACCAATGGACAGGGGATTGCCACAACGTATTCTCTGTTTTTTTTACCGAAACTGCTCTCGATTTTATCGAGAGCCTCATTGTATTTGTCTTTCGTCTCCGTTGATTGTGAGTCAAGATTCATATTCTCGATCTCCTTGCATCTTATCTTGCACTGATCGTGAACATTTCACTATACAAAATTTAAAATTCAACCAAATTCCAAACGATATTATTTTATGCGAGGCCGCACGAATATGACCACGGTCGCAGAGCAAAGGGATGTGATCAAACTGTAACCCAGCGTACACATAGTTCTGTATGAACCATATAATGTGTTCTTCGTTGTCAACGTGAACAACCGCAAATGCCAGTGTGAAGTTGTTACTGTTTCCATCTCTACCTAGAAGCGTTAATATAACCCCACGATATTTGTCGTGCTTCGAAAGTGTACCGTCATAACCTAAGATAGGCAATCACGGTGGTAGCGCAGCAATTGCCGAACCTAACGTCCCAAACGCTAGGAAAAACCTATTCTCTCCGTCCAGATCAAGTGAAACAGGAGCACCAGGATTTCGCGCTTCAAATTGCTCCAATAGCGTGGGAATTAGTATAAATGATTTTGCGCATACCACGTCCTGAGCGTCAACCCCTTCGTTTTTGGCTCTATATATTACTGATGTTAGATCGTGAAGGTTGCTGATAGAGTTGCCAATGTAATTACCTTTTCGGAATGGTGTTTTTTATTTCCCCGTTGATTGATTTTCCTGGAAGGGATACCCCAGCACATTTCCGCTGGTCAGCATCGCTAAGAGGACTTTCTTCCTGACAACAACCCTTGAACGATTTTGTTTTCGAGAGGCTTCTTCTGTAAATATCGGCTGTCCACAAGCATCTCGCCGAGTCACTGCACTGATACATCGCCCTCCATTTGGTCGTTTCAATAAACGTTTATCCACGTTAAAGTTTAAACCTTTCATAAAGTACACAACCACCTTCATAGACGCGAAAACTTGACATTCGTGTAGCTCGTGCAATCCATAAACGGCATTAAGATCGCTGTGACCCATCCCCTGGTGTTGTTTGTCTGTCAGTTTGTGGTACAATTGTTGGGTATATTGCATAGCTGGCCGGCTCTTTATAAGCTATATTTTCGTCGTTCATGGGGAAACAACCTTAGCTACTCGCTACGTTGCTTAGTTAGTGTTTCTTAGTTTTCCCACGTATACAAGCCCGCCGAGACGCCTAAACCGAAGCGGCGACAGTCGAGCCCCGGAAAATTCTCTTACTTCATCGAACCGGAAACTGCAAATTCGCGCCTCAATAATTGCGTTTCCTTTTTTCCATATGTAGGAGCCGAATTTATTGGGCTTGTGGCTGAACGTAGCGAGTCGTTAATACTGGTGCCGGCCTCAGCTCTCCACGATATGTCCTTGAGGTATTCAGTGTGTTTCGCGCGAAAAGTTACTTGCTCGGCTATCACCGAGCTAAACTCTGCACTTGCCTCACGCGTAGTTTTAAGGAATGACTGTAACGCAGTAATACCACTCCGCCAACCTGATTCGCTCTACCAGTCAGACAATAACGATGGGGATAGTGGGCTGCATCTTGGCGTTCATCAAACACTCCATTTGGAGCCTGAAGTAAAAGAAAAGAAATGTCCGGATTATCCATAAATAGTACCTAGCATTCCTCTTCTCCGACACACCCAGTGTTCCCACAGACTCTTGCCAGCGCGAGACCACAGCCATCTCTTCGTCACAGCGGCAGTGTGGAAACATGTCAGCCCCTTCCCCGCCAACTTGCTTGCCTGAAAGGAGACACTTCCTGGAGCTTCGCGACCCAAACGTAAAAGGCGCGATGGATTCTCATCGCGCGGCGCAACCTGTGCTCTCTGAGGTCTCACTAAAAGTTGTGTGGCCCATGTAGGGCCCCCCGTTTGAGGCAGGTCCACGTTTTGGGAAACCGGTCCCTGTTCAGGGAAATGACCGTATCACTTACGACATTAGAGAGTTGTTGCGGTGGCTCCCATAGCCATTTCCACTAACATGTGAGCGCAAAAAGGGCAACTCTGTGGGAAACATGCTCGCCCACCCACCGAATTTGTGAATCTGTGGGGCGCAATCCCATTCCCAGAGTTGCTGCCCCCTTAAGTACGGTAGCCATATGCCTGCTTTTAGATCTTGCGACGACGCCACCTCAGCCGTCAATTCTACAGCGCCAGGAAAACTACCGAGACGAAGACGACGCCACACTTCTACGCCAAGTGCTACTTGACGCCCCTCCTTCGCAAAGCCATGGGTTAAGGTCATACAGCACTGGGATGCTCTTGCTGCAACGTTCGTAGCCTTGCCAGCATTTTGCGTGTAAATAAGCGGCACGAAAGACCAGTCACGCATGAATCAGCTTGTTCATACATGTACTCACCGCGAGGTGACCGAGGAGGCTGCACTACGAGGCATTCAATTTGGACCTTTCATACAGCACTCTGGCAATGGGAAAGAACGAAATATAGTTGTGAGCTCCCATAGCCAGACCTCAGTGAATCTCTTGTAATGGGAATGCCAAAACGTACAAAACCTCTCTATTAGAGACCTTTCGGAGCGATTGTTGGATGTCGTTTGTTGGAACAGCATATCCTACATCCAGCAAGCAACAAACTCAAGGGCGGCCCGACACGTCATACAGCCGAATTATTGCAGACCTGTGTGCGTTCAACATCTTCTAAAGGAAAATAAGTAACATGTGCTAGACTGTGTAGCCTTTTCGGTGTTTTTACCAGATTACTGGCTAGATAATGAATGAAGATACACGCCGTATTTTAACGATTGCGTTTTCTTGAGCGACATGCGGAGCAGTCACATCAAAGACTGGTGTTGTTGATCGGGTTTCCATGTTTATTGACGGAACTAAAGGATTCAACTGTAGACCCGGAAAGCGGAGGCACAGATTTCGCTCAATGCAGTATACCCTGGACAGCATACCAGTTGGAGATCGCGAGAACACCCAAATGTGTGCTATAGTGGCCATAAGCAGCGTCATTTCCTGAATTATCAAGGCGTCTGTACTCCAGATGGTAAGAACATGATCGCTATGCGTTTGACTCTAGTTTTCTAATTTTATTTTTGGGGATTTATCTAGATATTTGCATTTCCTTTTTTGGCCCCATGGAAGAACGACAGCACGATTCCACAATGCTCCTTGACAGCATGCTTTTATCCTACCTTGAAAACCACAGCCTAATCCAGTAGCTAGATATTCTCATCTACGGGGACTCCGCCTATGGGACAGATGCGATGCTTTGCTCTCCGTTCCAGGATGCCCGAATGGATAGTGCTGAAGAATGATTCAACGAACTAATAAGCCGGGACCGTATATCAATTGAGTGTGCGTTTGGAATATTAAAATGCTAATGGGCTTTTATTGGCTATACCAAGAAGCATAAAATTCTGCTCACACCCGTCGCTAGAATGATGAGAGTAGCCATGCTACTAACAAATGCTTCGACTTGCATATGGGGAGGAAATCAAATCAACGATTATTTTGACTGTGCACCACCTACGTTGGAGCAATATTTCCACAAACCCATGGAGACCGCTGCTGCGTACGAATCAGCCCAACAATACTATTAATAAGAGCCTGCTGAATTTCGCGTTTCTTTTTTGCGCTCTTCTCGTTCTTCTTCACGTTGCCCTCGCTCGAACCCAAGCTCTGCTTGACATTGTTTTAACTAATCTTGTTGCAGTTGAATTAGTTCTCCCATTGCCTTGGATCTCTTCTTGCTCAGCGAAGTAAATATGCTAGCCACCAGATCGGTTTTGGTGGAGCCCGACGTTTTGTTGATTTTGCATCTGCTGGCGAGATGTCTTCAGCACTCCCATCACTGGCGCTGCGCTTACCTAAACGAGTGCGGGAGGCTGTTGCCTGACGAACAACATCTCCAGCTTGAACCTTTGCTTCTTCGATATTAGCTGCCTCAGTAGCTTCTTTGTCCTTTTATACCTTATGCTCATTGATTTGGACCACTAAGTTTGTCACCACTTTAATCATTTGGGTGTGCCCCTCAGGAACACCTGAGAGTCCTTGAGAAGTCTTCTCCCACTCAAGGTGCGTCTGAACCCGCGTGTCAACACGTGCGTGGGCTGCGGTGCCATTAATGCTTCTCATACGAAAATTGGAATTACCATTTAGCTTATCAGCCACAACTTGTCATGCCTTTCGAATCCCTCCGTGTGAAGCCTTGAAAGGCAGATCGTCGTTGACCTGGACCGCTAAAAGATAGTTCATTTTCACCGAAACGTTGTCGTAGTTTTAAATGAGGCTAATTCTCGTCAGGAGGGGCCAGGCCTCCAGCATCTACCTGGGGCTTCTCGCTATCCGCTTCCAAAACACTTGTTGCGAGCTGACTTTGATCAACTATTGGGTTCTTGCCGCAGTTGACGTCGTCCTCGTCTCTAGGCGACTCCCAGCTACCAGAGGAGCTGCCACATGCCGAGCTGCTGGAAGAGCTGACGGGGGAAGGAGTGACATTTGGTGACGAGACTTGAACACGGCTTAAAGAGCTTGCGGCATGCTGGGCCGATGAGTTGAAGGGAACGAATTGATCTGCGCTGCTGTAAAAGATATCTTTGGCAACCTTATGAATACAATACTCGTTGTCAGCATTAAAATATTAAATTTATCGCAGTTAGCGGTTCCAACAACCTACATTTTTGCTAGATAGATCACCCTGCAACCCGATTTATCAAACATCAAATGCTGAATAGCATGAGTCGATTAGTAAGCAGGTCGAAATCAGAACTTTTATGTGCTCCTAACCCGCAAACGATATCCAACAATTTCTTTGGAAAGGTCTCTATTAAGACGAAAACCCTGTTGAAAGATTATCCACCTAGCCCAAAGTCGAACATCTGCCTCATACGAATTTTAAATGATACGTCTTCGTATAATATGATATGTTTTGTGTGGTAGATCTCGGTAATCAAGAGGTTACCCCTTGAACCTGAGCGCCGCGGGAGCGTCACAACGATCGCTACTGGTACTAACCGCCTGCCAACTGAATTCGGTGTAGTTGTTGAACGAATGTTATGCCGTATTTATATGTTACCAGAAAACTAAACTTGTATGGATGTTTTAAATTCTACAGAATCCCCGCTTTCCCATCCAGCTACTTCACCAGTCCAGACGATTGCGATCGGATGTGTTTCTCCACACGACATGGCGTTTGATGACAGGAATGCTTCCTGAATTTCAAGGTATTTTAAGCGGGAGTATACAAGATAGAGGTCAGTCAGTCTGGGTGGGCTAGGGTTGGCTCGAGGCTATCCACTATACCACTCCGTTCCGAAACAAAAAGCACAATACCACTGTGACCACCGTTCAGAAAACAAAGCACAAAAACTGACTTAATTAAAGTATGTCAATGGACCAACAAAACAGCTGGCTGAATCATCACCTCCTCAGCACGAGAGCAACAACGGATCGAGACAGGAAGTCTTCCCTCCCGCTCCATCTTTGCTTTCTTCATGTGGCGGGGCTTGTAGTTGTTATCTCCCACTTGAGCAATGCATTCATCTATTGAGCGCTACAAGCTTAGAAAAGCAGCGTTAATAGTGCGCGGTGGTAGCTCCCAGCAAGCCTCAACAACCGTATCAATAAGTTCATCAAGTGTGTGTACGCGCTTCTTGTGCTGACGGGCTTCAATCTCTATAAAAATCCCAAGGTCGTTTCAATTAATATCAGGTCTGTTGGGAGGCTGGTTCCGCAGCTTGACGTAGCACCCGGAGACAGCAACAACTGCTGAAATTCAGTATCTCAAGCATCAATATGTGCGGGAGCGCTATCTTTTGAATGAAAATGGGGGTGTCATCCGTTGCTCCAGGCCAACTAGAACGTACTGGTTAGAAATGAGCATAGTTCGGTAGCTTGATTTAATCACAGAAGTCTCCTTGGTGACAATTGTCCCCGCTAGGTGCCGTGCTGACGGACGCTGAGCAGGGGCCCACTCTACGAACGACCAAATGCCTAATTTGCCAAGGCAAACCTGCTTTGTGTCCGAGTCGTACCGGGGCCGACCCTCAGCAGACAGGAACATCACTTTGGTGATGTATCGCTTGCTTCGCAGGCGGCGTATCGGTTCAGCTTCATCTGGAAGTAGAAGGAAATGCCGGCTAGGTTGCGTAATATAGAATAGCTTCTCGTCGACATGCACGGTATCCATCATGGTGTCAAACATCATCGTGTCGGGGTCAATGTGAGTAAGAGAAATCTTTAAGCGCTGATGCTTGTTAGCCTCCGTTAGAACGGGCTTCACCACGCTTGTGAACTTGCGCAGCTTGCCTTGACGAAGTTGCTCGAAAAGTGTAGTAGGAGCCATACCGCATGCAGCTGCCGCAGATCGCGCTGTCGACCGCTCCTCGACATCGACGCCACGCAGGCGCTGAAGCTTTTGAGAGTGATCCAACGCTGGTCTTCCAGAGCAGCCGCTGCGCGGCGGTGATGCATAACGGCCAGAGCGTTCCATTTCCGTATTTGCCCGCGCCCAAAGACGAGAAATGGTATAGGGACTTATGCCTTCTTCTACTGCAACAGCGGATAGATCTCCGCGTCAAAGCTGTCCTCGTTTGGAGCGCAGTAGCAACGCTGCCAGGATCTTGGCTCGCTCGTTGTCGGTGAGCTTCGTTTTACGTGGACTTATAGGTTTAGCCATAGTGATGATTCGGATTCTTGGGGTGGGGTGGGCGAAATCTATTGTGAGTATGTCTGCACCAGCTTGAAATCGGCCCTCGTTTTCGGTCAACGAGTCATTGCAGCATCAATTCTTCGCCCTAGACGGAACTGGGCACACCAAATGAATGGCCAAGGCTAGCACCGGCTTTTCGCACAGTCTACACCTTGTTTTGGGATAACATAAAAAAATTGCGCTTGGAAAGTTAGGTATTGTGCTTTGTTTTCGGAACGGAGTGCACGTTAACAAAACATTAACATGTTTGTAAAAACACCATACCGTCATGTCTCCGACCGTCAGTGCAGCTCCGACCAGAATCCGACGCATCATATAAATGTATATTGCACAAATTTGTAGAGGTTTCGTAAAAAAGACCTCCTCTCTAATGATTGGTTTGTTAATAAGAGACAGACATGATTACGCCTCGCCATCGAGTGGCGCACATGCAATTTTAGCCGCGCCATTTTGTCCAGCGGGTTCAGTGCTCGATTGACCACCCAGCGCGGTGAATTGAGGAGGGTGTTCCGCGCATCGGTTAACTAAGAGGATTGGCGCGTCCACGAAGAACTGTGTGTCGATAATTCCCCGTCGAGCACTCCAGATAAGGCCCCTGCAATGTTGCTTGCTAACACCCACCGATGTAGCTCAATGGAAGAGCTCCCGAAAGGGAAGGAGGTGGTTTGATTCCACCCATCTGTATATTTCTCTACCCCAACGGCTTATCATAGTATTGCATGAAACGACATCGACTAAAACAAGGGCACATGTGCACACGGGCGACGTCAACGCTCTGAGTTACGGGAGCGGATTGAGTACACTCTGGTGATGTGCTGGCACGTAATCTACGACTCTACCGATGGTGAGACGCTGGTTTTAAGCTATAATGAGCGAGTTGAGGCTTCCCTCGCGATGCAGCCGCCGCAGCGCTATGAGCACAGCGTTAGATCCATTTGACGGCACGCCTCGAAGGTACGCCGTGACTGCTCCTGATGCGAACTCACCCAGCTAACGGACGTCGTCTTTATAGCTGGCCGATGATTCATCGAGCGTGTACCCGTCTGAGATGAATAGCTTCATGGAGGCAACAAGCTGCTTGGCGTCGGACTTCTTGCGTTTGCCCGTGCTGTGCCACCCGCGCGGAACGGCCGTGTACCATGCGAACCAGGTGTCGATGATGGGCCTTGTCCTCGAGCGGCGCCGGCGCTTGGCAGGTGCGCTCGTATCGTCATCTCTGGGTCGCTTGGCTTGCTTTCCAGCTGACGCTTCAGCTTCAGTGTTGATTCAAGCAGCTTCCAGTGACTTGACTCGAGCTTCGAGGATTTGATTGACCTCGATTAACCTTTCAATCAAGGCAGTCTGATGTTCAAACGCCGCTTTGGTTTTCATGTTACCTTCCATGAGGTCGTCTGCGTTGGTGGTTGCGGATGCTGTTGACTTCGTGAGCTGCTGTGACCATGCAAGCAGGCACGACGGCGTAACATTATACACTTCGGTATAGCGACCAATCGTCTTCATCGCTGGTCCCTCTGCGTTCATCATCATCAGCGACGGATAGTGGAGGATGATGGTCGCTGTCAGCACGTCTCTCACAGCACCGCAGATGTTGAAGACCCTGTTACCCAGCGCATGACTTGCGTTGAAGAGCTTGTGGCTGACATCTCTAATTTGCTCTTGTGTGACCGAGTCGAACGCATCCAGAGAAGGAAGCACGCAAGCTTGCTTTGACGCCATGCCGCTCAGCAACTTCGCGACTTGGTGGTCTTCCTTCGGGGTGTAGAAGGCATAGGCGAAGGCTTTGTTCGTCGTGGTCAAGTTCCACACCCCGCTGTCGAAGATCCTCTGCGCCGTCATCTCAGAGCTCGCGTTCGCTTCGCGCCACCGCGGCGAAAGGAATGAGACGTCAGCGGCTCTTCGACTCCAGCTGTACCAGCGATGCGTTCTAGCAATCGGTTCACAAGAGCGTGGATCCCGACTGTCGGCGTCGCCGCGACCGGAGCGCTTGGTTCAGTTGTCTGTGGGGACTCCGTCGCGCCTCTATCTTCAAGTAGCTCCAGCAACGGGATCGAGTCCGTCAGCGCAACAGGGGCGTCCTTTGCCTGCAGTGGCAAGTGGTTGAGCAGCGCTGCGCACGGTGAGTCCTGCGTGATCAAGGCCAATGCGAGCGCCAGCAGCGGGCAGATAGTGAAGTCAGCGTCCGGGAAGAGTGACAGCGCCTGCTTGTCAGACGTCTTCACGCGGATGAAGCGCGCCGCCGGCACCGATGGAGAGCTGCTGCTCCGCACGAATGTCAGGTCCGAGGCGCGGCCGAAAAGGTACCACATGAGGCACAGCAGTGCGGCGTCTTGGTAATCCGATGAGCAGCTAGCCGTTGAATACAAATAGCTTGTTATCTTCTTCAGATCGTCCTTCGTGCATACAACTGCCTTCTTGTCAAAGCCGCCGCTCTCGCGTTTGATACATTGCTGTTCAAGCGTACGCCCCATGCTGAGCAACTGTCGCGCCACAGCGCCACCATGAACAGGGTACTCGTCCAGGAGCCAGCACTTTACGTGGTGGTAATACTCGGCGACCGAGTGGTGCGACAGATGCTACCCTCTTGCTCCTGCGTGGAACGCCAGGTACAGACCAAACTTGTCCATCAGAGTCACCAGAATCCCGCTCGCACGGGCCGAGTCGGTGACGATCAAAGCCTTGATGTGATCCATGCTTGTGCTCTCGACAGAGAGGAAGCGCTTGAACGCCTTCATGGCCGTCGCGCGCACGCGCTAGGCGTTGGCGGGCTTCAAGTCGTTGAGACTCATCGTTCTACGTTGTTCTTGGCTCGAGAGGGTCGGTGATGTGGCGAATATGTGAAGGATACGTGCCACACCACTCGCTTGTATCGCGATCCACATATCTGGGCGTCAGCTCCGACCCGATACGTCGGAATCGCACAGCTTCCGACTGCGCCGCAAACTCGCGTTTTCATGGGATGAAAGTGCCACTTTCAAACGAATTCATTCGCCACAAAAAAAAAACGAAGTAACTATTCATTGGTCAAAGGAGTAATAAAATACTCTCATTGGCTATGATACACCATACTGAATAGCAGTTCGGTCGGAGCGATGATGATCATTCATCCTTTCAAGGGGTTAAATAAACCACCCCCAGGCTGACCCGACCCGATCGTGACCCTGTTCCCGTTGGTTCGCCTCGTGCCCAATCCGTTCGTTGGCTCGTCGTGCGAGCATGTCGAGCATCGAGAAGCTGTCGATCCGCGGCATCCGCAGCTTCAGCCCGAGCCGCGAGGAGGTGGTGGAGTTCTACCACCCGCTGACGGTGCTGCTGGGCGACAACGGCTGCGGCAAGACGACGGTGATCGAGTGCCTGAAGCTGGCGAGCACCGGCGGACTGCCCCCGGGCGCGCGCAGCGGCCAGAGCCTCGTGCACGACCCCAAGATCGCGGGCACGAACGAGGTGAAGGCCAGCGTGCGCCTGCGCTTCCGCAACCGCGCGGGCAAGGCCATGGTCGTGCAGCGCTCGTTCCAGGTGCGGCAGACCAAGAAGAGCCTGCAGTTCAAGGCGCTGGACGGCGTCGTGCGCGTGGTGAACGAGCTGGGCGAGAAGGTGTCGCTGAGCCACAAGTGCGGCGAGCTGGACCAGCACATCCCGGACATGCTGGGCGTGTCCAAGGCCATCCTGGAGAGCGTCATCTTCTGCCACCAGGAGGAGGCCAACTGGCCCCTGAAGGAGGGCGCCGAGCTCAAGAAGCGGTTCGACAACATCTTCGAGTCGGCCCGGTACACCAAGGCGCTCGACGCCATCCGCAAGCTCAAGAAGGCGCGGCTGGACAACGCCAAGGACTACAAGCGCGACCTCGACGTGCTGGCCGTCAACGTGAAGGCGGCCGACGCCATCCGCGAGAAGATCGACGTGGCCCAGGAGAAGCTCAGCAAGGCACAGGACGAGGCGCAGCACGCCGACGACAGGATCGCCAAGGCCGAGGTGACGCTCGCCGAGCTGCAGCAGCTGCAGGAAGAGGTGAGGAGCCTTCACGGGCAGCTCGAGAGACGGATGGACGACGTGCGCGCCAAGGACCAGAGCGTGCGCGCGGCGTACGCCAAGATTGACGACATCATGACCGATACGGACGAGGAGCTGCAAGAGGTTTTGAATGATTATGACGCCGTCATCGACGAGCACCGGAGGGCGTTCAGCAGGCTCAAGGAGCAGGAAGCGCGGCTGCAGGCTGAGCAGAACAAGGCCAAGGAGGAGTACGTCAAGCTGCGTACGTCGAAAGCTCGCGCGGAAACGAACATTGACACGTTCCAGAAAATGATTGCCGACTTGATCGATTTGGCTGCGAAGCTCTGCACCAAGTACCGGTTCCACTTGCACCCGTTGTCGTCTCAGCAGGATGATATATCCTCGTTTGTAGCAGAGTTCCGAAATGTAGTGAAGGACAAGCAAGAGGAGGTGAACAGTCTTGACGCGAAGCAGCGGCAAGAAGACGATAAGTTGACTACGGAACTGTCGGAGCTAACTGCGCAAGTGAAGCATCTGAAAGATGATCTGAACACCAAGACCCGGAGCCTTGAAACGCTCAACCAACAGCAACGGACCATCGCGAATCGATTGAGAGCGCTGGGTAGTGCTGGCCTTCACTCCCAACGAGAGGCCGAGGAAATGAATACTCAGGTCTCCGAAGCGGAAAAAACACTGGAAGATTACAAAGAAAAGAACGATGCCATGGCCTTGAAGAATGAAATTCAAGGCTTTAATCGGCAGATTAACAATATCAACAACGTCATCGATGACTTGGGGCAGCAAATTAGCCAGCTGCGCCTTTACGCACATAAGAACTCTGAAATTGAGATCAAGCGCAGTGAGTATCTCAAAAAGAGCGAAGCCTTCCAGGTCGCTTTAAGCGAAAAGGTGGCAGATTTTGAAGAAATTCTTGACGGTGGCGAAAAGCCGGCAGACAGAGTCTCACTTGTATCGGCGGTTGCTCGCATTGACGCTCGTATCAGCGACCACAAACGCAGTTGTGATACGATGAAGCGTGAGCTAGCGACAGCTGAGCAGCGTCTGATGGAAAACACGACATCATCTAAGCTTGCTGAAAAGGAATTGAACGCTTTGCGTCATAAGAAGAATGAACTGGAAAGACTGCATATGACGGGGTTGAAAGCACTACTCGACAAGGTTATCCCTGGCAAAGACCTGAGGAATGCTGAGCTTGGAGTGAAGGAAGCGGAGCGAGCATACGCAGATGCCAAAGACAAGGTAGTTCGCCGAAAGAACATGGTTATGTTCCTCAATATTTACAAGAAGAAAGGAATTAAAGATCACTGCTGCCCATTGTGTGAACGCGACATGACCCCGGAGGAAGAACAGGCTTTTGAAACCATTCTGAGCGACAAGACAGATGATGGAAAAGTTGCAGAAAAAATCAAGAATGCCGAAGATCTGGAGAAGTCGACGCTCGAGACTTTGACGGGCATTAAGCAGAAGATGCCGAGCTGGCGTAAATGGCTAGAGCTAGAGACTACGATTCCCGAAAAAGTGACGGAACTGGAAGAGATTTATGCGGCACAGAAAGCGCTGGAAAATGATGTTCAGGACAAGAAAGCAGTATTTGAGCGCGCTCAGGAACAGTTTGAGGATGCAAGGGTAGCAAAGACCGAGCTTGACAGCTTGCGCAAATCTGCTGATGAGCTACATTCTATCGACATGGCCATCACGAAAGAGGAGGAGCGTATGAAAGGAAGCCAAGGAACGAGTGGTCGGTCGTTGTCGGACGTGGAAGCCGAGAAAGATGCAAAACAAGCTGAGCTTCAGGAACTGAATCGTCAAGTTCAACGCAAGCAGCGCGAGGTGGATAACATTAACGAAATGCTGCAGCAGTTACAAAATGATCTGCACAACCGGAGGGAAGAAAAACTCCGGATGGAGTCCCAGCGCAAAGAGTACGACGAGGCTGCTAAAGAGCAACATAGGCTGCGCGAACAAGAAAAGGCTTTGAAGGATGCCTGTTCTAACTTGAAAAAGTCGGAACCCGAGCTAGAACGAGAAGTTCGCTCGAAGACGATGGAGCGTGAAAGACACCGTGCGGAGGCAAGAGAACAGCTGCGCGCTCAGCGGGCGGAGCTGCAAGAGCGCCAAGGAGACTTCCGTGTTTTCAGTGATAAATGCAGACACATCCAACGTGGTGAGTTGGAGAAGCTGGAGAGAGATGTTCAAACATTAAGTGACAATATTTCGCAAACTAAGCAACAAGAAGAAACGGCAAACCAGTCACTCGCGGATCTGGTACCCCAAATGAAGAGTGCTGGGAAAAACCTGAGCGAGAATGAAATCGTCAAGCGTCACATTCAGGACAACCTGGACTACCGTGCGCTTCAAAAAGAACTGGAAGTTATGCGCACTGAGGTTGAAGATCTTAAGGCTCAAGTCGGAAATTTGCCAGCACTGGACGATGTGAACGAGCGAGTGGACTCAGCCAGTGAGGCATTGATGGCTGCTAAAGAGTCTCGTGCTATAATGACTGGAAAGAAGCAGCAGTTAATGGCTCAGATTCGCGAGAATAAGGTTGAGCTTCGCGTGCCCAACTTAAAGGACGTCGAAGAAAGGTACCGACACAAGTTGATTCAATTTGAAACAACGCAGATGGCTGTGGCAGATCTCGATCGCTATTTCAAGGCTTTAGATGAATCGTTGCTACAGTATCACTCGAAAAAGGTGGAGGAGATCAATACGATCATTCGTTCGCTGTGGCAGATCACATACAAGGGACAAGATATCGACACAATTGAGTTAGTGAGCGGACAGCAAGAGGGTATGGTCTCGAAGGCTGCTCGCTCTTATGATTATCGTGTCGTAATGAAGAAGGCTGGTGCAGCGATTGACATGCGAGGCCGCTGCAGTGCAGGACAAAAAGTTTTGGCAGCTTTAGTCATCCGTTTGGCGCTAGCCGAAACCTTCTGTTTGAACTGCGGTATCTTGGCACTGGACGAGCCCACAACGAATCTTGACACGGAAAACAAGTTTGGTCTCGCGCAGGCGATCACAGAGTGCGTGCACTTGTCATATCTTTGATTTTCTTTCATTACCTAACTTTACTGTGCTCGTGTATCGTAGCATTTTGAGCGCTCGCTCGCAACAGCAAAACTTCCAGCTTGTCTGTATCACGCACGACGAGGAATTCGTGCAGATGCTCAGTCGCACACAAGCCACGGATGGCTCTCGTCCAGAATACTACTGGCGAATTTCGAGAGAGGATATGTACGTATTACTGAACTCGCTAATGTCTACTTTGGTACCCTAGCTGACTTAACTTTGTTGTTTTGGTCGTTCTCAGTGGCGGCAACCGCTTTGTGAGCAAGATCGAACGGCGCGAGTGGGATGACGGCATCTAATTGCAAAATTGCCCCCCTCCCCACAATGCTGGTTCGGACATTCTTACTTTCGACGGTGGCGCTTTACGAATTTAACTAACACGTCATTCTCAACAAACCTTTCGCTATTAGCCACCACCCTGGATAATCATCTAACGAAACTTCTATCTAACACTTTCCAGCGCACGCATTCAATTACTCGTCTTCGCATTAAGTTTTTGCTTCAACTGAAGTTGGACGTCGAGGTTACTACTCTGCTTGAGCAGCTCACGAACTGCCATCGTCGCGTACGAGGACGGGCCCAACTGGAACTCGAGGCACAGCGCACGAGACTTGGCATCGGGGATGGAGGCTTGGGCAGTGCGGCCTGCGAGACGGTCGACGTCCGTTTCCAACAGCGGCACCGTCGGGTCGTTGAACCGTTTGAGTTCATGCTTCACGTCCACGGGTTTCCTGAGAACGTAGCGATACGAGCCTGGAAGATGATACTCAGAATTGGTCGCGCGTTCCAAAGCTTGGAAATCCACACCATCAGCTTTCATGATCTCTTCATACCGCTGCTTCAGCGAGTTTGCCGGGTACGTGATGCTGTAGCCCGGCAGCGGGAGGACAACGTCATAGATGCTGAACCGGCTCAAGTTATCGGCAGTAACAATGGTAACATTAGCCTCAGGGCGAGAAGCTTCAGCGGATGTCCGAGGCTTCTTGCTAGCGGGAGCAGATTCATCCTCGTCACCATCTGCGCCACCATTCTCACTGTCGTCTAGATACTCCTCGGTCATTTTGTCGTGCGGAATCACAAGATCGCCCACCACGGGAGCTTCCCGCGATAACTCAGTCAAGCGGGCGCTGGCCACGGTATTCCACACGTAACTCTGATACGCATGCGTGTACATCATACGGAGGTGGCGAGGAATGCCCTGGATAGCAGTGGCGTACGATGTGAGACCATGTGCACGGAGTCCTTGCAATACTGCACGTTCGGCAATCAGGTACGGAGGTAGTGCCTTCAGAGCAGCACCAACATCCTGGTTTTCCTGGAAAGCTTGGCGGGCTTCGCGAATCTTGGTTGCATCGCCCTCCTGTGGAGACAACAGCAAGTCCACGACACGCTTGTGGTCGCGCTGTAGGATAGCGCGTCCGATTTCGTGGGTGGCGATGGCCTTGGTACCGAAACGCTGCAGACCGAAGTAGTTAATGAAGCCGTGCTCGCTCCAACTACGAACTGCTTCGTTGATCTTGTCGTCCGAAATGGTTTCATCGTCAGGCAGGTCGCGAATAGCCAACGAGAAGCGGTTGCCGCGCAGATCTCCAAGATTCAGACGCTCGGGCACATACTTGGCATTTCCCACCAGGAAGTTGAACGAGTCAAGCTCGCGACCAGCGCGGTTGAGCGTCTCCAGCTTCTCCTTCGATCCACGGTACACCGTGCAGAGCTGTGTCGTGATGCCACGCTTGTCCTTCGTACCAGCATAGGTGAAGTTCGCTACGTTCGCATTCATGGCCTTAGCGAGCTGCATCATGACGCTGTTGGTCTCCATGTTGCGCTTGTAGAGCACAAACTGCAAGTAATCGGGGCGGTTCTTTGGCCACGGCGCACGCGCATTGTTTCCACCACGCTGGTCCATGTCCTTGCGCTTCTTACCTCCTACCATTACACGGCGGAGTCTAATCACTGACACGCCGTCGCTGTTGTTGGTCGTGTCGGACACCACAATGCCACTGCCAAACTTGCGCACCACTTCGTGCACGGCCGCGCGCGTCTCCTTGGTTTCAATCGGCGGGAAGAAGAAGGCGGTCTCAGCCTCCTTCTTCTCGTCCGCCTTCTCCACCTCCACCTTCTGCTCGTCCGCAGCCTTGGTCTTGTTGACGTTGTTCGCCAGTCTCTTGGCCTCCTCCTCCTCCACCTGCGCAGCCACCAGCTTGAGCATGAACGCTTGCACCTTGTCCGCCGTCTCCAGTCCGCAGACCTCTGCAATGGCCGCGCGGAGCTTCTCGACGTCCTCCTTCTCCTGCTTGAGCGCGCGCGCCCTCTTGTTGGCGTTGAACATGCCCAGCAGCCGGCCGGCCAGCTTGCCCACCAGCGTGTGCACCGGTTGGGGGATGTCCATCTTGTCGTTGGCGGCGTCGTTCAGCAGCGCGAAGACCTTGTGCTTGAACACTTCGCTCACCTTCTGCGGCTTGGCGGCGGGCGCGAAGCGCTGCACGTCCGAGAGCTGCACCACGCTGCCGTCCAGCGCCACCTCGCGCACCACGAAGTCCGAGTAGCGCTGCTTCGTGGCGCCGTGGAAGCCCTGCACCTCGGGCCTCAGGAAGCGATGGATGCCCACTACGGCCTCGTCCACGCTGCACGGTGTGCCGTCGTTGTAGCCCGCGGCGCGGAAGTCCGGGCCGTCATGGCGTCCGCCGCGTCCCCCGCGTCCCCCACGTCCGCCGCGACGTCCACCGCCTCGGGACGAGTTGCGCACAGAGCCCCGACCCATCGCAGCCTGCCGCAGAGCGCTGCGCACCGGTCTAGCGAGCGTTGTCGTCGCGTGGAGCTCCTCCTCGGCGGGGCGGAGCTGCTTGTGGACGGATCCGCTAATGGAGCGGACGCAGCGGACGCGTTTTGACTGGCTGTCGGGAATGGGCACTGGCACCAAAAAGTAGGATCTTTCTCACACGTCGCAGCCTTTCATCCAAATACCGGTAATTCGACACCTCTTCTCACACGTCGCAGGTATTGGGTGTACCCATTCGTAGATGTGGGCTCCGGTGCTGCTGGGTGGAGCTGCGGCGGCCGGCGCGTGGCTGCTGCTTCGCCCCCTGGCGCTGTATCGGGGCAGCGAGGGGCTCTCCGACGTCCCCATGCTGTCGCTGCTGCGTTTCAGCTGGAAGGTGCAGCTGCAGTCGCTGCTGCTGTGGCTCTCGGGCGTCTCGCGCGGCGTCCCGGCGGTCCCCGACGTGGAAAAACTGCCCGGCGCAGTGCTGCGCGTGCTGGGGCACAACCCCAGCCGCATGACGCTTCGCGGCACCAACGTGTACGTTGTGGGGGATGGGCCCACGCGGCTGCTGGTGGACTCCAGCGACGGCAACAGAGTCTTCATGCAGAGGCTGCTGGAAGTGTGCGATCGACACGGGGTGGAGCAGATCTCGGATCTGCTGGTGACCCACGGCCACTTGGACCACGTCGGGGGACTGCTGCAGCTCAAGAAGAGGTTCCCCAAGATGAGGGTGTGGAAGTACCTCCCAGATGCAGGGAAGGAAGGCGAAGGGGACGGTGATCGACGACTGAGGCTGAGCAACGAGGAGAGTCGGCGACTCGGGATTCAGACGTTGCAAGACGGGCAAGAGTTCCAGGTGCCTGGTACAGCGGGGACTTTGACGACGGTCTACACGCCGGGACACTGCAATGATCACGTGTGCTTCCTGCTGGGAGGAGTGGAAGAGCTCGACGCTCCTGTGTTATTTTCCGGAGACTGTGTTCTGGGCTTTGGCAGCTGCGTGTTCGACTCGTTAGCTGATCTTATGCAGTCGCTGACCAAGCTAAAGGCATGTGGCACTGCTAATATTTACCCAGGGCATGGTCCAGTAGTGAATGATGCACCCGCCAAGATCCTGGAGTACATCACTCACCGTCAACAGCGTGAGAACGAAGTACTGGAAGTTCTCAAGAAGCACAGAGATCGCCAGGAAGGGCTGTCGACGGCGGACATTGTGAATAAGGTTTATGAGCCACTTCCATACATCCTGCAGCTCTCCGCGAGGAAGGCTATCGACAAGCACCTGCAGAAGCTCCTCGTGGAACACCGGGTGAGGCAGGTTCGCCGAGCGGGATGGCTTCAGCCCGCCACGTACAGCTTGATCTAAGTTGGCAATTGGTCGCGATGAAAACGCTAGCATCAATAAGTTGTTTTTGTGGTGATATTTGGTTTATAGTGATAGCTCTGGTGAGCGAAATAAATGACGCATGGAACCTGGTTTGCTACTTGACAACCCGCAATACGTACAACCGCGGAACTTCATCCTCATCGTTCCGAGTCAGCTTCCACGCAGGGTCTGGTGGGCTAGTGCCCAGTTCAGGGGCGAGTGCTGCTGAGTTGACGCGCCAACTTGAGGTTGTCTTGGATCTGCTGCCGGGACTGCTCGGCAATGAGGTTCATTTTGATTATTTGTGCCATCAGTGAGTCTGCATCTGAAGAGCTGCGCTCATATGACACAGGGCTGTTGTAGCCTCCACCGTAAGGACCAGCACTTGGAATTGACCTTGTGCGAGTCAACGTCTCCGAATCGCGTCCCCTGTAATAACTCTCCTCGGGACTGGGTGGTGGAGAACGGCTGTGGCGGCGGACATAGGCATCCATGCTGCGATTCGACTTCTGAGGCACAGGACCATCGTAGATAGTCACCGCAGGCATTGACGATGAACCAGTCTTGGCGTAAGTCTTGTGCGTTGGTCGTCCGGGGTGCTTCGGAAGAGGAGCAGCTCCTCCGGATTGCGTATAATAGGGAGCTTCCTCTTCATATTCGTGTCGATTCAAACCAATAAGAGGCTGTGGGAGCGCACGGAACGATCCACCGCTGCTGCTGTGACTGCTCGTGACAGACGCTGCATTATGGCGGCTATGCTCTTCATCCAGAGCCACCCAGCTGTCTTCTGTGAGGCGGCTTCCTGCTCTGCCGCGCGAGCTCATAAAGCTACCCTGCGAGCTTTCCGGCCCGGTTAGGGACGTGGCAGCATATTCGACGAGGTTTTGCACGCACTCCGGAGCGCGCAGATCCACCTGGTGAATCAACCGGATACACTTCTTGCAGAACAGCTCGTGGTGCGGCACGCGGAAATCATGGAAGCTGAGCACGCGTACTTTCGCGACGCAGCTCGAGCACGTGAGACGGTGGCACACGGCGCACTGTTTGGACGAGCTGAGGAATCCGGACGCCTTGGCGTGGCACACCTCGCACTTCTTGTGCGTGATGAAGGGGCGCACCGTGTGCTTGCCGGCCTCGACGAGCGCCGTGGCGATGACGGCGTGCGCCACGGGCATGGCCTGCTCGATGCGCAGCCAGAGCTCGGCGAGCTTGTGGTCCGCCACCCAGTCCACGACCTTCCCGCCGGCCTCGGACTTGCCGCGCATGTAGACCTTGACGCCGCCGCTCTTGTTGCGCTTGTAGAGGTAGCAGATGGAGAGCTTGGCGCGCACGCACTCGTTGAAGGTGGGGCACGTGGGCAGCTCCACGGACTCGGTGAGCGTGTAGCCGATCTCCTTGCCGTTGCGGTCGCGCGTCATGCCCACCTGCTCGTACCAGCAGACGTCGCGGTTCTTGACGATGCCCTTGCCGGGCGACTCGACGGTCATCCACTTGAAGCACGAGAGGAAAAACGGGTCCTCGGGCGAGCGCTTCTTGATCACGCCCAGCACGGCGCAGTCCACGATGTCGTCCCGGTAGACGCCCGAGATGCGGCGGAAGTCGGGCGTGTTGTCCGCGTAGCGGCCCATGACCACCTCGTCCAGCGTGCCGTCGATGCGCCCCGTGCAGAGGTACTTGAAGTCGCCGTCGTCCTTGAGCTTGCGGCGGCGGTAGACCGTCAGGTCGCGGCGCTGCTTGATGGGCTTCCACTTGCGCTCGCGCGTCTCCTGCGTGTCGAACTGCTCGCGGTGGTACGCGTCGATGGTCTGCTGCAGTAGCGAGTCCCCCCACTGCAGGAACGACTGCGCCTCCTGCTGGCTCAGGCGCAGCGGGGGGAAGAAGTCGAGCGGCAGCGGGAACATCATCGCGCAGCTCGGGAACTGACGGGCTCCGAGCAGACCCCGAGCAGACGACTGCGCACGGGTACGAGAGCAGCTCGGGCTGGCCGGCGCGAGATACTGAGAGACGAGAGCGCGCGCGGGTTTTGCTACGGATGGACAGCACAGTGGCCGGGCGCCCCACCTGTGGACTGCAACTGGGCCTTTGTCGGCGGCCGGGATAGCAGCCTTGCAGCTGGCGGGTTGGTAACGCACTCGCTCCCTTTTGCAGCGCCGGACGCGGGCTTTTATAATAGCGGAGCCCCAGCTGCTGGAATGCCACGCGAATGATTGCGCGTGCTACCAAGCTGGAGCGAATCCAGGTGGGCGCTGTTAAACGTGTGAGAAGCAAGTACAGTATATCTAGTGTCGGGCGGCGCAGCGCTGCATGTTATAGTGCCGCTTACGCGCGACCACCTGGTGCGCATCCTGGGGGAGCTCACGGAGGTAACGCCGGCGGCAATTTGCCGAGCTTTCGACGTGCTCGCCCTACACGTTACGACAATCTTCAGCAGCCCCACTTGAAGGCGCCTCCGAGGGACTGCACCGTACAGTGCACGGGATACGCAGCGCAAAACAGAAACCAGGTTTGCAAGAACGGACCCTCGCGTGTGTGTTGCGTGCCGAAAAAGTTTCGGTCCTTGGATCAACGCTTGATGACCGGGTGATCCAGGCCGGCTGGGCCATGGAGCGTGGATCTCTTGGAGTACGGGTTGCAATGTACTGTTGCCCTAAGAAGCCGTCATGACGCCGGTGCCCCCACCGCCAACGAGCAGCGATCTTAGCCTGGAAGGGCGCAGGCTAATAAGCTCAATCAGCTTAATCAGCTGGGTCAGCCTGATGAAAGTGGTCACCGCTCCGCTTGTGATGAACTCTCTGCTCAGAGCAGTCTCGATCTCGATGCGTATCCTATTGCACACATTGAACTTCGGCTGAGATTCTCACCCTGCCCTCGTTGCTCATCAAAGGCAAGCGGGTCAGGTAAGCATGGCTCAGTGTACCGGCGTCCCTGTTAAAATAAATAAGTGTACATGTATACTGTATTACATGTATGTTCTGTGATGACGGCTTCAGCATGCAAATCCTCGCTGTTAGCGTAGTGGCATCATGACACTGGCACGGCCACCACGATGGCGCCATTGCGCCCCTCCACTGGAGCGTTCTTGCCTGTGCTCGCCCATGGTCATAGAGGCTTTTCAAGCACTGGGGTTGGTAGTGATTTCTCCGCCGTATACTGTTCAGCGCCGAAGATCACCGCAACGCCTTCACCGCAACGACTTCACCGCAGCGAATTCGGTCGTCAAGCGGTGGCAGCTCGGGAGCTGTGGCACGATGTCCATCCTCATCTTAGCGAGGGGCGCTTGATTCTTGCTGCGCATCTCAGCAGACTCATCGCTGCGAGCACTACATGTACATACAGTACACATGTAGTCACGCCATGCATGAGCGTCGCACCCCGTTCTTCCTTGCTGAGCGATCCATGACAGATCACATTCATTTTGAAAACCCACCCGACAACACACCTCTGGGTGAGTGGCCCACCGGAACTTTCACCTGAAGCAAGCATTGAAGCGCAGGCTGCTCGCATCCACGCAAGACCAATACCCAGTGGGCAAGAACGAGCAAAGCGATCGTTGACCAAATCCGGTGGCGCTGCAATTACTTCCGTTCATGAGCCTTGCCATTTCTTACGGACCGAAGACTAGATTGACCCTGGGGAGACGGCGACAAGACAAGTCCGGCCGGCGAACCGTACAGTACTCGGAGGATGAAAACCCGGGAATGGCTGGCGTTAATGAACTTTGATGTAGTGCCACACCAACAGGCGGCCAGTCGCATAGAGACGCCCAGTTGGTGTGCGCCACACTGTCCTCAAAGCCATGTTCAAAAAGCTCCATTCAAAGCGCGCGCATATCGGCAGCACCGCGAGGTTCCGCCGCTCCGGCCGCTCGCTCTGTCCGCCGGTTCTTGTCCCTCCCGCTCGGCGCCTCCCCCCCCCCGAGCCCGTCCCGAGCCGTAACGCGCAAGCTCCGACCCCCCGCTCCCATGCACGCGGCCTCCAGCCTGGACGGCAGTGACCCGCCGGCCTCGGACGCCGCCGAGCTCAAGTTCGTGACCGAGCGCGCGGACGACGCGGGACCCGACGCCTTCCCGCAGCACGAGGAGTGCGTGGCCGTGCTCACCATGAAGTGCGGCGAGCCGCTCATGGCCGTGCGCAAGAAGCTGCACGACGAGATCCCGATCTCATTCATCCCGGACGAGGGCTTCGGCGTGTTCCAGAGCAAGGTGGAGCGCCACTACAGCAAGCTCGGCCCCAACTACGTGCAGGAGCGGCGCGCCATCTACCTCAAGCCCAGCAGCAACGCCACGCAGTCCAAGTACGTGCAGCTCACCAAGGAGAACTTCGACCCGCTGCTGCGCGTGCGCTGGAAGGTGGCGCGCAGCATGAAGGTGGAGCTCAAGTACGAGGTCTTCTGCTACTTTGTGGACATCACCACCAAGAAGGAGAAGAAGCGGCTCAGCATGAAGATGTTCCAGCAGCAACAGCAGCAGCAGCTCGCCGACGGCGTGGACGCCATTGTCACCAACGGCACTTCCGGCGCCACGGCGTCGCCGAACCCGTCGTTCATGGCCTTTGGCCAGCCGACAGCGGCGGGGTTCCCGCTGATTCAGAGCTACGCCGACATGTCTATTGACGGAACGCTCACGCCCGGCGGTAGTGGCGCTAAGATCATTAGGACAGGCGCGAGTCACAAGAATGGAGTGCGCGATGACTCAATTCATGGCAGCGACCGCCCTCGGAAGGTTGCCCGTGGGAAGCAGACGGCTGCTACAACATCAGCCGAACAGCTGCAGCTCGACGGGACCACCGAGGACTCGGTGTTCCACACGATTCCGTTCCGGATCAATGGGTTTGTGGTGCCATTGGAGGTGGACATTACGGCGCTCAAACGAAGTCTTGGGTTAATACAGCCATCCCCCGACGCGCCTGGTGTCAACGGCAGCCTCGATCCCTCGCATTTATAGTAGGATACGCAGTCGGATCTCGTCGCCAGTCGTCATCGACGATGGACGGCAGTGCAATGGGGAGATGAAGCAAGAGCAGCAAGTAAATATACATGTAATGCATGATAGGCAATGGAGACTGCAAACAAGTAGGCTGTCGAACTAGCAGTACTAGTACGTAGCAAAAGTTAGGTAGTGGACAGGTTCTTTGATCTACAATCAGTCGAAATAATTTAGTTGCTGTGCGTGCTTGATGAACAATGTGATGATTACACGTTGTATATTGGAGGAAAACTTCACCGTTTACAGGAATCCGGTCAACGCGCTTGTAAGCTTCTGTCACTACAGGTGCATGCTGATTGAGATACCAAAGTCAATTCCAGCCAATTCTGGAGTGGTTGGCAGCACGAACTCTATAGTACAACACTCGATTAATGAAAGCGCGTCAGTTCATAATCTCGCTTTCTAGCAGCTTCGAGAAGCGGCGATTTTGGCACGGATGGAGCTAGAGCTAAGCGTGCTGCTCTCCGTGCGGCGACACGCAAAAATGTGAAGCTTCGGAAGTCCGCGCTCCATGCGAATGCTATTAATCTTGGCAGCACCCGGTAGCGTTTCGGTTGAAACAACCATCGCCGCCGGCTCCGGGATCACGATGGCCGGGCCAAAAGGGTCTTCGATGGTCACGATGTCCACAATGAGTTGTGGGTTGAGGAAGGTCAGGTAGGCGCGCACGGCGTCCATCCTTCTCGCCAAGGGTTCCACAAGTCCTGCATGGGACTTTTTCTTCAGCATGCTGTCAGCCGTGACACCGATCAAGATGCGGCGTGCGCAGATGCTCACCGCCAGCGACAGCAGCTTCTTGTGGCCGTTGTGCAAGTGGTCGAACGTGCCTCCGAGGATGACGAGGTCGTGCGGCGTCAGATCCGCGTGCTCGTTCTCAAAGTAGTTGACGTCGGCTGCGAGCCTCCTGTCCACATGCATCGCCAGCGGATGGTACGTGACGGCGAACAGCCCGTCACGCTCGAAGCGCTGCGCGTTCAGCCGCTGCACGTCCAGCAGCGCGTCCTCGCCGAACACCGCGTTGAGCTCGGGCTGCAGCACCAGCTCCTCCCACGTCCTGCTGTCCGGGGACACACCGCCGCCCACAATTCTGCCAACACACGGACGCAAGAGCACTGCTACTTAGCGGCTAGAGCTCGCTCTCCGCCCACGCAGATGCGGCCACCCACCGGATGTCCAGGAGGGGCTTGCCCAGCGCGCAGGCCACGTCCCACGCCACGCCGTAGAGCTCGCTCGTGTAGTTGACCACCTCGTGCTTGTCCCTCCCCGACACGAAGATCAGCAGCGTGCACGCCACCAGCTCCGCCGCCTTCTCCAGCAGCACGTCGTTCTTCACCAGGTCCCGAAAGTTGCGCGGCACGTGCATGCGCAGCAGCCCCACGCGCACGTCGCTCTTGCCCGCGGCCACGGCGCGCCCGGCCGCGCGCTTGTGCAGCGCGGACACCCCCACGACAGCCGCGACGCCCGCGGCCACGGCCAGCGCCGTGCTCGCGCCCGAGAGCACGGGCGCGCCCAGGACGCCCGGCGGCAGCTTCGGCAGCTGCAGCTTCTTCTCCATCGAGGTGGAAATGGGCACGCGTGGGGCGGAAAAGGGGCGACTTGATTGGGTAATTGGGGTCTGCGGATGGATATGGTGCAGTACTGGACTGTGCGTGCTTGTTCCTCGTTCTGGTTGGTCGGTGCTTCAGATCGGCTGCCGACGGCAAGTTGTCGTGCCACCCGCTTCCAGTCCGTTCTGCCCGCCCAGCAAGCGCGTCATATCTGATTCAAAATGGCTTCAGCCGACTGCTTCAAGCTGCTGGCGAGCTCGTCTATCTCGGCCAAGTGGATGCAAGAGGCCTATTGCGCTAGCGCATCCTGCGACCGAGCTTTTAAATGGCTTCTGGAGTTGACCAGAAGTTCTGACCGTGTGTTGAATCCAACCGGTGGTGGCTGGAATACTCCGATATTGGTGCTGCGATCGAATTGCAGCCTGCTCTCACCCGATAAGCTTACTGCATCGTGCCGACCCACCCGCGTCGGTGCAATCGCCATGTTGAGCCTCAACTTGAGCGGGTTAATCGTAGACATCCTGCGATTGCGCGGTGTTTCAAGCACCGCTTCCAATATGTGAACGAATAGCCGTCATGATCGCTGTGGACGAACACCCGGGATGCTCTTTAGGTGACGAGGCAGCAGCGCATAGGAGTCCATCATGTACATGTAACGCCAACGTGAGCGAAAGCATATCGAGCTAGACCTGCACCATCGTGGCCTGGAGAAACAGAGGATCCCATTCGCCCACGTCGGCATCCGTCACTGCATGAGTCTATCGAGAGCCGGAGCGATATACATCAGCGGAACGGCCAAATCTTGCTACAGTCGCAAGTGAAATGCAACGCGTGTTTAGCAGGCGGAAGGATGTGAGCTGCCATCGGCTCACCGGACTACATGTACAACATCAATCTCAACGCTTTGCGGCGCCGATGTTGCCGATACACAGGAGTGTCTGCGTTCCACGCTGTCGCGGCTTGCCGGTGCTGTGGCGGCGAGCGGCACCGCATCAAGGGAATGCGGCCCGCCCAGTGGGCCGCCCACCTCATGATACATTCGGCTCGACGAGGATGCGCAGGGCCCAGAGCGCATCCTCCTACCGCGGCACGAATGCATCGCCTACTGTACATACTTTGCCGCCTAGGTCTCGTCCGGACGCGCGTTGGTGCCCGCGGTCCCATCTTCGCAGGTCTGGCCTAGCGCGCGGTTGTCGGTCAGCGGCCTTGACCACAGGCAGGAAGAAATCCGCGTTGCGCCGCGGTACTTTCCTAGTCGCGCCTCAAGAATCGCGCGACATACAGAACGCAAGTCACTTGGCGAGAAGAGCTGTTTTTTTCGTCGACGAATGGCGCATCCTTCCTGCAAGGATGCGTCTGCGGATGACTGCGACGAGCATGCAGCAGATCCTGCCAGCGCTGTCCACGCAGCGCCCCGCTTTCAATGGAGTTGCTTGGGGCACCTCGCTCGGGCCGCGCCCCACGCCCGGCAAGGGCTCGCTGCAAGTTTTCGTGTTCCCCATCGGCGGTTTGGCCGAGAAAATAAAATCGACACTCGTTATCGCTCACATTTTGGTGGATCTTTTCTGCCACTGCACGGTATCAGCTACCTGTACGCACTGTAAAACAACTTCAGTTTGAAGCGCGTTTCACCCGGTTTTCGGAACCGGATGGACATTGATCTCCAAACGCTCACCGCTACGCGGCGGCGTGCAGTGCAGTCTGGGCACTGCCTCCTTGCTCGCTCTGCCGTCGAGCTGACCTACATAGTATGTAGGTAGTACATACGGGTGGTAGGGATGTCGGTGACCGTCAGCTGGTCAACTCGTGAGAAGGGTGGGGTGGGGTGGCGGCCGCTAGGCGAGAGATGCGGCTCCGCTCATCAGGCCACTGTGGGTCCATCTCCACGAGGCAAAGACGCGTCAAACGGAGCCGCCCGGCAGACTCACTCACCCCCAGCAACAGAGAGGCGGTCGAGTCTCCCGTTGCTCGTAGCGCTGCTCGAGGGGATCCGCCCATTTTCTAATTCGCCGAGGAAGTCGCAGTCCTGCCAGTCCAGTCGCGCAGCCATGGAGGCCAAACCCACGTTCATGCAGAACGTCTTGCGCACCAAGCCGCTGGCCGTCATCAAGGCGGAGGAAGCGGCCGAGGAGCTCCCGCGCCAGCTCGGGCTCTACGACCTCGTGTGCATCGGTATCGGCGGCACGGTCGGCAGCGGCGTGTTCTCCACGACGGGCGAGATCATCTCCGGCACGGCCGGCCCCGCCGCCTTCATCAGTTGGGTCATCGCCGGTGTCGTGTGCTGCATCAACGCACTCGCGTACATGGAGCTCGTGACCCGCGTGCCGTCCTCGGGCAGCACGTACGCCTACTCGTTCTACGCGCTGGGCGAGCTGCCGGCCGTGGTCGCGGCCTGGCTGCTGACCCTCGAGTACGGCATCTCCGGCTCGGGCGTGGCCCGCAGCTGGGCCTCCAAGGTGCAGGAGTGGCTCGTGGAAGAGCACCCGGAGCACACGTACCAGTGGCTCAACGAGGACTACACCAACCTGCTCGGCGCCGTGCTCATGGCCCTTTGCGTGGGGGTGCTGCTCATGGGCGTGCGCTTCGGCAAGCTGTTCGTCAACACCATCACCACCGTCAAAGTGGGCGTCGTGCTCTTCATCATCATCGCCGGCTTCGTCTACATGGAGCCCAGCAACCTGTCGCCGTTCGTGCCGCCGCGCCAGGACGTGGACGGCACCATGGCGTTCGGCACGCAGGGCATCATCACGGGCGCGTCCTCGGCCTTCTTCGGATACATCGGCTTCGACGAGGTCTGCTGTCTGGCTGCTGAGGCCAAGAACCCCAAGAAGGTCATGCCGCTCGCTGTCATCAGCGTGGTGCTCGGCACCATGTTCCTGTCGTGCTTCGCGTCGCTGGTGCTGGCGGGCATGATCCCGTACCAGGATGCCGAGAGCTTTGGCGCCGGCTTCGACTACCAGGGACAGAACTGGGCAGCGCAGATCGTGCGTGCCGGAGAGACCTGCACGATGCCTGTCGTGGTGCTCGTAAGCTTCCTCGCCCAGCCGCGCCTCAACTACGCGCTGTCATGCGACGGCCTCATGCCCCGCATCTTCGCCAAGGTCGACGACAAGGGCAACCTCTTCGCGAACACGCTCATCTCGGGCATCTTCTTTACGGCGGTGGCCTTCGTCGTGCCGTTCGATACGCTATGGGACATCGTGAGCTTCGGCATTCTGTTATCCTTCATCATGTCCATGTCTTCACTGCTCATGGTGCGCATGCGCAACGACTCACCCAGCCTGGCCCCGAAGCTCATTGGTCTCCTCGTAGCGTTCGCGTTTCTCGCAGCGTTCTTTTACCAGATCGGCTACTCGAACGAGGGTCACACCTGGTGCCTCGTCCTCGGCATAGTCTTCCTCGTGCTCACGGTCATCGTGTGCTTCGTCATGTACTTCAAGTGCCCGCAGGAGGCCCAGAGCGGCGAGAACTTCACGGCCCCGCTCGTGCCGTTCCTCCCCACTGTCGCCATCCTGGCCAACTTCTACCTCGCTGCGCAGATTAGCTACACGGGCATCTACACGAGTTGCGCGTGGCTCGCGGCTAGTGTCGTTTTCTACTTCTGCTACGGCTACAAGCACTCGGCCGGTCGTACGGGATGGAGTGCCCTGATGAGTCTGCCGCGCGACTCCACAATGCGATCGCCCATGATCTCGGACAAGAAACAGCTCCAGGAGTAGAGTTCCCTATATTTCTCTTATACAATTCTGTTAACGTTTGCAGTGATTCCATGAACGATATTTTTGAGCGTGTGTGTGTGGCGGGATCAGCACAGGTAAAATTTGAATGAAGCGCGAGGGATCAAAATTTGGGTCAATTGTCTTCTTTTTAATCAAAATACTGATCAAAACTTTTTTTTTTCAAAACAAAGTGGCGATGACGCGAAGAGCTCTGAAATTCGTGTTAGCCTTACCGTCGAGCTGCATGGAAGTGATCAAAGCTGAGGCGCTCGAAGGAAGTGCGTACCATTGTGAACTGAAGTGCGTACCAAAGGTCAGCGTGATGGAAACCTGATGGACATCTTGAAAGCACTTCACAAAAACACTGATTCTTTTTCCCTGTCTAACATCAGAAAAGCCGAGCAACGATATATATGTTCTCGAGTTAATTATCGATGACCAGCATTCCGTTGTCGCGCACGACAAGCACTGTATACGGCCCTTCGTAAAACGTGGCCATCTTGGAGTTAATGTTGCCACCACGCCTTCGTCCCGTTCTGCTCGTGGATGACTTAGCTCATGAAAGAGTTTATGACATGGGAGTACGCCGCGCAAACTGCCACTGGTCACGCGAGCAGTAGCCAGCAACAAGGCGGCCGTCGGGGAAACAACGGTGGTTGTGGTGGTGATGGTGCTGGTGCTCGTGGCGCCAACGCGAAGTGGACGTGACGGTGGGCCAGCGCAATGGGGCGGTTCCTGCTGGCCCACACCTGACCCGACACGAGAACTGAGCGAAGCGCTTGTCTTAAGTAGACCACTAGATTCGACAGTGTTCTCGCTAGAAGCTGCCCAACTGCTGCGAGCAATGGGATAGCTGCGTAACGCTTCACGACCGGCAAGTATGCAAAAGCTTGACGTGGAACTATCGGGCGCCGAACCAGACGACGATCAAGTAACAGTGGCTGCTGCTGTTGACGGCATCCCAGTCAAAGCGCTTCTTCTTGACACTGGTGCTGACACGTCACTGGTAACCTGAGGCGTCGTCGAGGCTCTTATCTAGGCCGGGAGGAGTGTACAGGTCAGCCGTGTTGATGGTGTAAAGCTAAGCCCTGTTCGTGGGTGGACCGTGGATGTGTCACGCGTTGCTACGCTCAAGGAAGTCGTGCTCACCACCAGTGACAGACCGTTGATACTTCGGAATCTTACCTGCTATGTTAATGAGGAGAACCTCTCCCTGGACTTGACTTTAGGAAGACCCATCATGAAGACCCTCGGCTACTCAACCGATAAGCTACTGGTGGATGCGCGAAGCAATAAGCCGAAATGGGAGCCTGGCGGCTCCACTCTCGAAAAAGAAGGCCGAGCTGTTGCAACTGTGCCAGCTGCAGGTGGAGGTGGAGGCGTGGGAAGGCACAGCGGCCAATGATGCAGAGGATGATGGCGACCGCCATCAGACAAGAATGGCGCTTCCCACCATGTGACCGACAAACATAGCCGAGGTCATTCTCTATCTGGAGGCAAAGTCGCGAGTAGCCGAAGAGCTAGGACTGGCATTCGATAGATCGGCGAAGCTGCACGGCATCCTGCATGCCCGCGCGGATAACTTTCGCGTGGTTCTTGGCCATTACCCACCTGTGCGCGTTGCGCAAATGAAGGTTCAGCCCAGGTAAGGTGCCCCTCCGGTACGGTCGCAGCCGAGACGCTATTCGCCCAATGGCCGCGCACTCCTCGACAGGCACACAGCCTCCCTGCTCAAGTATGTACTAATCTACAAGAATCATCACAGTCGCTAGGCGTCGTCGTGAGGGAGAAGGAACATGATGTGGACTCCACGGATGACGACCGACACCTGCAGTGTCAATGAGCGCACGGAACCAATGCTGTGACCTATACCCGTGCTAGAATCGCACTTGGCGAGCTCGAGGGAGCCAAAGTGTTCATTGTGCTGGACTGGTTCAGGGGCTACTGGCTGATGCCCCTGCACCCAGACTCTCAAGAGCTGTACGCGTTTGTTACGCACCGCAGGATCTACACACTAACGCGGGTGACCATGGGGGAGACGGATGCGGTGGCCTATTGCCAAAATGTCGTTGAACCAACTTTGGTGCCCTCCTCGGCATTTTAGTACTCGCCTGGCTGGTCGACATTCTGGGTGTCGCTGAAGATGAGGATGCCCTCTTAGATGTGCTGGACATAGTGCTCGAGCGCTGCGAGAAGTTTGGCTTAGTGCTTCATGCAAAGCAATGCCAGTCCTTCTCCAAAGAGATCAAGTGGTGGTCGGCAGGATGATCTCGGGTGACGGCGTAAGACACTACCCGGACAGAATCCAAGCATCGGTCGACATGCAGCCACAAACGACAGCTAAGGGGCTGTAGACGTTCCTTTGCGCGGTGAACTGGATGATCCAGAGCGTTCCCGAATACACCCGCATCACAGTCAAGCTCTACGACATGCTGGAATGCACGCGCATCACGCCGACTCAAGGAAGAAGGTCAAACTGTCAAGCGTCCGGCTTGAAGGGATCGGATGGGGTGAGGTCGAAATTAGCCGTCTGGAGGCGATTCAGGGTTGTTTGCTACGGATGGCGCCCTTGGCGCACACAAAGGCGACGGCAGAGCTGGCGCTCTATACCGACGCAAGTCAAGGCCTCTGGGGTGCAATCCTAACGCAACTTGGACCAGATGAACTGGTGCTCCCGCTGGCACAACAGAAGCACCAGCCGTTGTCGTTCCTGAGCGGCCGTTTCACCGGTGTGGCGAGCCGGTGACCGACTATTGAGAAGGAAGTGTTCGCTATTGTGGAAGCTACGCGTCGGTTGGACTATCTGCCCAAAAGGATTTTGGCTATATACGGACCATTTCAATCTGATCTATATGTTTGACCCTATGTGATGGTCGGGTCCATGACCCGCTACCGGGCGGACAAGCACCAGGGCTGGGCGATGTCCCTTATGGTCTTAAGTACGTTATTGAACACGTGCCCGGTGACGTTAACGCCAAGGGAGATCTACCAAGTCGCTGGGGTCCTGGAACGCCACTCCCGACTGAACAAGTTGCTCTACGCACCGACTGGCGTGGTTGATTGTGTCTCGCCGTTAGAAGGTGCGGACTTTGTATGACCTACCGCTAACGAAATTGGCGCGCTGCAGCACCAGGCCCAAGATGACGGCGAGAATCTCGACGGCGCCGTGTGGAATGGAGAACGCCAGTTGATGATGATTGACGTGGCGCGGGTGTGGATCTCCGCGGGTGCTGTCGAACATCAGCAGCGTCTTTGCGTTAGTGCACACGCCGGAGCGAGTGGTCATCGGGGTGCCCAAACGACAATCAGAGCGCTGAGCACACTATTTTACTGTCGAACGGTGGAGGTCGACGTATCTACGTTTGTGACTGAGTGCTTGCATTGATGACGACTGTAGTAGGTCGTATTCCCCGCCCGTATGGCAAGACGCTGAAAGCGACCAAGCCCAACGAGCTGCTGCACTTTGACTTCTTGACTATGATTGAGGATGACGGCAATGCTAAGTACGTCCTCGTGCTAAATGACAAATTGAGTGGGTACGTCGAGCTGATTGCGTGCTCCCACGCTGGCGCCGACCAGGCGTATCATGGTCTCATGGACTGGTTCAAGAGACTTGGGATCGTCCTCCCGTAGGTATTGAACCAATGAGCGGATTTTAAAACGTGGTCGTCAAGAAGCTGCAGCGGGCACTCGGGGCGCACCACCACTTTACGGCGGCTTATACCCCATGGGCTATGTCACTGTCGAAGTCGTCAATCGCGAGATTCTGAAGAGCAAGCGGCGTCTTCATGTCATAGACTGGGCTACTATTCTGCCCGTCGTGTAGTCGGCGTTGAACACAATGCCGGCGGACCGGCTAGGAGGCAAGAAGCCCCTCAGTCTGTTCGCGGCTCTACAAGGTGGAGAACTGGTCCACAACACCCTTCATCCACGCGAGCCTATGGACACAACCATCGAGTGGGGTGCAACGCCACTTACAGGATGTTCGGGTGGCGCTCGATGCTATGCACATCGAGCTGGTCAACGCAAGCGAGGGGCGTCACCGCACCACCAGAGAGCGCCACGGCCGGCGCCAGGGTGTTCGCCTGCAAAAGTTCAGCGCGGGTGATTTCGTGGTTGGCCGCGACGGCAACCGGACGCAGGGGCAACAAACTCGCGCTGGTCTGGCGAGGGCCAAAGCGCATTGTGCGTGCATTGAACGACTACACATTCGAGGTCCATGAGATCACGTCCCGTTTGCAACTCTATCGAGATGCGACACGTGGACGTTTTGATGAGCTGCAAGAACAGACCATCTACGGGGAAGGCGGCCATCTTGTCGAAGCTCTCGACCAGCGCTGTCTAAGTCCAGCAACGCACCACTGGGAAATCAAGGTCAAATGGTTTGTCCTCGACGAGATTGAGGCGTCACGGGAGCCCGCAGAGATGATGAATGAAGATGTCCATGCCCTATTTGACGCCTTCGTGATTGCACAACCCACCGACAAGGGTCGCATCGCGATGGCCCAAGCACTTCAGACCCCGACCCCAGTGCCTTCGGTCCGCCCACCCCACTCTCCCGCTCACATCACGGGCGCGCCTCGCCGCGTAGTGTGTGTCTATCGGGAGTTATGTCGTGAGGCGGAAGTGATCCGCCAGGATAAATCCGCTGGCCTCATCTGCGGAAAGCCCAGCGGCGGGGCTCAAGGAGATCAGCAGTTGAATACCTCCCCATGGGTACCTGTACTTCAACCATGTTTGGTACTTCAACTTGTTTTGTAAGCTTAGCTGTAGTGTAAGTAGTTTTGACTTGCATATTCATAAACCAAAGTTTTAATAAAGTTTCGAATTTGTTCTCGGAGGAGCAGTCTATTGTGGACACGGATCACACGCTACAGTCGCCCGAAGATGAAAACGGCTTCATCAGTCCGATACCGCTTGCATTAGGCGCGTGGTAGTGTCGGTCATAGTGATGGCTCTAAACTTTTGTTTCCGTATCCTGTTGATTGACATCCCGGGCCTTGCCAGTCCAAGACAGCCTGTATTGCCTTCAGTATGGTGATCGCCCCCGGGCAAATGAGCCATTCGTGATACGCAGCTGTAGTGGGCTTACTTAGCTCACTACTTTAGCTTACACGTGTGCGCAACGTGTAGGAGGAAGCGTAGGTGTATTTATATTAGATTAAGTATACTTAGCTCACTAAGTATAATTAGATCTAAATAAAGACTTATTAATAAGCTTTGGTAGAAAATGAGAACTGAATTTGAAATGTTAACTTCGGCTTTGCCTCCT
>BSXT01001720.1:0-30166 GCA_030267785.1 Phytophthora fragariaefolia
GGGTTTTGGCCCAAGCTATGTGAGTTTTGAGGGTTTTAACTTATATGGACTTTTCCTATCCGAATTTGGACTTTTCTCCTTGGAGTGCAGAATGAAAAGTTAGATTGATCGCCATAGGCTTAATGCCCCGTAGTTCTACATCTAGAATCCCATGGGAACTTGATCAGTTCTTCGTGAAGTTTCGCTCATGTGCAAGTTGACGTTTATGTACACCACACAATCTGTGACGTGGTACAGCATTGTTGCAACAGTTTCCGCATTCGGCATTCCAAAAAGCAACGCAGAGGAGTTCGCTGCGTATCTTCTGAGAGGACAATGCTGTCACTATCAGGACCATCAAATCATCCGCGAAGCATCAGACAGCACTGCCGTACACTGTGCGAACACGTGCAATGCAGCACTATAATAGCTGCTTTGCACGTGTACGCTGAAAACCTATAATTGAACACCTATTAATAGAAGTTTGTGCACAATTAGCCTGCTACCTCAGCATTGGCAGACCACACCACGGAATGGTACGCGTTAGTGCTGAACCTTGTAGACATGGACTGCATGAAGTGACAATATCAGCGGTCTTACCAAGAATCCACCATTCTTCTACCCACACAAGAAAACGTCGGAACCTACCCCAGCGCCACATTGTCTCTGATACGAATTGTTCTCGCTCAAAGCCTAGATGGCGACAAATTTTTGGCACACTGAGTGAACGGACTTCATGGATTAAGGCATTCAAAACCCAGACCCTGGTTGTAAGGAATGCAACTGGGAGTATGATATGTGCGTGGATCACCAATGCGTGCTATTCTCAAGGAAACATCGTTTCGGGGAGGCCTTCTGTGGATCAGTCTAGACGCGAGCTACTCGTCGCAAACGCGGTGTGGGCTACTATTACCTTTTGTAGTGTCGTGCTAATTGCTCGAATTCCGCTCATGCTACCACTTCGATTTATTGATGCTCCCGACAGACAGCCGACCGCGTGGTTTTGCCTAAAAAAGCTTGTCCGTGGTACATTCTTTTATTTTGTTATTACTTTGGTTGCCATGTATTCCTGCTGTAGCTTGGTTGGATATTTGACAACGATCAAGCCGAGCATCTTCAGATATAAACTGGATTGCTACGTCGGCACTTTATCGACGCACGGGTTTTTTACTGGAGTTACTATCGCAGCAAAAAGAATCTATTATCGAGAAACTTGCCAAGGTCGAGATCATCTGATACGAGTACGTGAAACTGTATATGCAACGACAGCAAGAGTTCCTGGTGGTACTACAAAGAATCAATCTGCTACTGTTTTGTCATTTCGTGCAGCATATCGAAAAAATTCGTTCAAGTTTTGGCAGACATACCTCAAAGAGTTTCCGAAATCAGCCCCCGCCGCGTTGGCTGGTGCTTTTGTACATGTTCTGAGCCAACAGCACATAATGGAACGCGGGCCCACAGTAGTAAGCTGTTTCGTAGCAGCTAGTTTTATGTTTAAACTTTTCATCCAAGAGAGTACGAAGCATTATATTATCAAAAGGCGGATTCGCAGCGTCAGATTCATGTGTGCTGCTGTTGCGCTGCCAACCGTTTTAATCGACACACAAACCCGTATCATTTTACTTGGAACGATGAATACAAAGTATGTGACAGTTGGCACACTTGGTATGGCATTTGCAGAAATCTGCCTTCGGGTGGTAAAAGCATATTTAACCATGCGTACTATACGTACCAGAGAGTTCCAAGTGCCAATTCATCGACAGTCAGTTGCGGCTACGATACGACAGCATCAACCCACATCCAGTCTCGACGCGAGTTCTCCATCTCCTGCTCGAATTGAGTTCGAGCTTTGGCGGCAACATGTTCACGCCTACCACATCGCTGAGATCAACGCTGACACGTACGCAGAGTATATTGCAATTGGCTGCGCTGCATCTATTCTGTTTTTCTTTGGTAATCATCCCTACTATTCGCTGCTGAGGCAAGCACATATTGTGGACTACAAAGACCAAACATGGACCAGTCTTAAAATGTTGTTATTCCAGGTTGCCATTGAACTAATTGTAGATTTTGTTTCTACATTACTCGAGATGATGGTCGGTATTGAATTCGAGATCACCAAAGGCCTCGGTTTTTTTCTCACGGTTTTATTCATGATCACTGCTGTCTTGAATATTAATATTTCAATGGGGGTATATTTGCTTTAGCTTGAAGCATTGCGAATTTTATAATATTCGTACTCATCGCGGCCAAGCAACGTAAGGGCAGAAATCAGCAACCAATTGCGGAGCAAAGCACATATCCTATGGATACTCGAACGAAGCTGGTTGTGGTGGCTGGACTCCAAAAGGACGAGGAGTGATCTGTGCCGATAATAGAAATTACTTCGTAACATATATCAGCGTTCTTTATGTGCATACTGTAGCAAACAAATATCAGCTCCTGTTGACGTTCTTTATGTACATACTGTAGCAATAGTACTTCATTAAGTAGTACGTACTGCTGTGTAGGGCACACGATACTACCCTTTGGTTTAGTGATATCAAAGCTGTAGTGGTGAGTCACGGCACCACTCACCGCTCGTGACACTGACCTCTTTCGATCTATTAAATACTACGTTTGAAGCACAGCAAAGCCCTTTAGAATATTCTAAGGCTAGAAGGGTAAATGCTTACTTCGACATATTGAAAACGTGTCGAGTGTATTACCAACTGCACTACGGCTCTCAGCGTATCTTTCCAGCAGCTAGTACTTGTACTTGAAATACTCATCAACCTTATCCTTGCAGAGGTATGGCGCGTTTGATACCCGTCGTCAGCCTCTGGGCGAGCACAGAGTCCTGCATGACAACGAGAAGCCGCCCCTTACCCGTCTGCAGCTGGACCTCCAGGCCAATTAAAACGTTTTCACCACTCATATTGCCATTGCGGAATCGTCCTGCGAACTTGCACTTACCCACCACACTGTTCATATTGTTGATCTCGTAAACTTGAGCTACGTTGCAATCCTTGAAAATGGCCTGTACGACTGAGTTCATCTGAACCGGAACGGGCAGGGTGAACTCACTGGAATGGAGAGACGTTGAATCGGTCATCGAGATACGGCGTTCGAACTCCTCTAGACTCATCTGTTGCGGCAACAACAGTTCTCCAACCACGGGGGTCAAATCCACCGCGTATTTGTCCTCGTTCGTCACAACTTCAAGAGGGACATTGTCAAGGCGACCCAGGAAGTCGACATGAAGTTGAGCCATAGATGTAGAACCTCCAGGGAACAGCACCGAAAGCTCGGGGAACGGAACCACTTGCTGAGGATTCTTACCGACGATCTGGACACGCGAAATGGGCTCGCTAGAGTTATTAGACAACCACACTTGGATGACGTTCATACCTGGAGATTGAGTGGATGGTTGCCGAAGGAAGGCGTAATGCACATCCAAGCCATTCCCAGCCAGCGAGGAAAGTAACTCGTGGCGCGGAGGAGGTGTTGTGGAAGACGACAGACTCAGACTCATCAAGTCACCAAGCAAATTTGACGTTGACGACATTGCAGGAGCCGGGGCAAACGCTTGCATCGTAGGAACATTTGCTGGATTCACAGTAGGTGATCCCAGAAGATCAAGCGGATCAAACCCTGTAGCTGGTTTTGTCTTCTTGGGAAGAGACTTCTTTTGTGGTGACTTCGCCTTCCCTCCCTTCTGTCGTCGGCGTGAGCGCTCGTCCTCCTCGGATGATTCTTCAGATTCACTTTCTTCCGAAGACGAAGCCTCGCTTCCAGACATTGAGTTCGACGAAGCTGAATCGGATCCAGAACCCCTGTCTTCACTGCTTCCGCTGTCTGAGTCGTACTCTGATCCACTACCGTATTCAGACTCGGATTCAGATTCGGATTCAGACTCTGAGGATTCCGACCCCGATCCCGATGAGCTATCATCGCTGTAGAATCCCTTAGCACCACCTTCTTTCTTCTTGGAAGCCTTTGAAGCATGGCGTGAGGAACCACTACGGTTAGTGTCAACAAAAGATGACTCATCTCGTAGCGAGCGATCTGGCTTGGCTGATCGCCACTCGGGCAGTGAAAGATAGCCGGGAACGCTGTGGTGCACAACATTTGACATCGTGCCAAGTGTGAAGCGCGTCTTCGTTTCATCGTCATATCCGACCAGTGGGGCAGGCTTCTTGCTAGCAAAAAGCTTGTGCGGGTTCACAATACTAGCGTCACCAGACAACGCTGCGCGAACGAGACGAGCTCGATCGCGCACGTCATAGTCAATGTCAAACTTGCAGAGCTCAATCACATACTGAAGCAGCAGTTGGATCGTACGCTTCTGTGGCTCGCGAAGACCAAGCTTTACCGCTAAATTTAAAATCTGGAGACGCACTTCCGTCGATTCATCGGAAAAATCCTTCACAAGTAAACGGAGCGACTCGGCAGCGCATGTTGTTCCATTGCCATCGTCGTTGAACTCACCAAGCATCCACACAATCGACGCACGAGCGGACGGACTTGTAACACGGTCGGTCACCATCATTGCAGCCAAAGATCGAACGACTACGAGGCGGTCCTTCTTGACAGCCTGCTGCTGCAGCAACTGGCGAATGACAACCACACTTTCAGCGACGACTTGCTCATTTGACGACCGGACAAGACGCATCAAACCGCTCAAGCAGCGCTCAGCCACCGATGGCATAGCGTCTGCGACCCGTCCAAGAGCGCGCACAGTCATCGTCACGAATGACTTGTCCACATGGCGCACATAGGCCTGGAACTCCCGCAAGATGATGCTCACGTTGTCGTCCGTCACCAGCGAGGTCAAGATCTCTAACTTCAGCTGGCGCGCATACGCCGGGTCCGTAGCACGCACGAAGAACTCTTGCAAGAACGGGCGGAACATGTCTGGGCGCGACGTTGCCATGGATGAAATCACCGACAGCACAACGTACTGAATCTCGCGCTGGTTGCGCATGATGCGTACTAGGGACTTGCCGATCAGCGTGGACGTCGCCATGCTGTGCGTGCCGCAGTAGTAATGCAGCGTCGCGACAGCCAACACCACGGCACTGTTTCTCGACTTGAGCAACGGGATGGACGACCGCAGCAGCAAACGGTGGTCCTCGTCCAGCTCCTCTCCACCTCCAATCCCACTCGCCAGTGCGTCACTGCGGAACACGGATCCGACCGAGGGCAGCGCCTCTCCCCTGACGACGCCTCCTCCCAGCATGAAGGGGCTCTGGCTGGAGAAGGTGGCTCCCTGGCTCTTGTTGAACGCCGTCTTCTCGTCGCTCTCGGAGCCGCTGCCTTCGTCGTCCGAGTAGAAACCCCTCTTGGTCTTCCTCTTGGGGAACATGTGCTTGAGGTTCTTGGCGTCCTCCTTGCGCACGTCGGGGGCCTGGAACTGCTCGCGGCAGTAGCGCACGAGCACGTTGAGCGTGACCGTCTGCCCCCACTCGTCGATGTCGGCGAGCAGGTGGCAGAGCTTGCGGAAGGGTCGGTGCAGCAGGTCGAGGCGGTCAGGGCAGACCTCGTTGAGCGCCTGCACGGCGCTGCCCAGCACCATGGTGCTGGCGTCGTTGAGCAGCGTGCCGATGATGTCGGCCAGCACGTCCCGCTGCTCGGGGTCCAGCACGAAGACCTTGGAGATGGCGTTGGTGGCGCACTTGCGCACGTACGCCGACTCGTCCGCCGCGCACTTGCGGATGGAGAGCAGCTGGATCTGCACGATGTCGCGCACGCGGATGCTCGTCATGACGCGCAGCGCCAGCGCGCGGATGAGCTGGTTCGGGTCCGCCAGGTCCTTCTGGAAGCTGTTGATGCTGAGCAGCGCCAGCTCGCGGCACTGCGAGTTGGCGTCGGCGTAGTGCACCAGGTACATGTACACGAGTTTCTTGACCTCGACGCTGGCCACGATCACGTTCTTGACCACGTCCGCGAAGAAGGCCGACACGTCCTCGCCCTTGGAGATGCTGGCGAGCAGCGCCTTCATGGCCTCCAGCTTCTCGCCGTGGCCGGCCACGCCCAGCTTGTTGTCCAGCAGCTTGCGGATGCGCTCCAGGTTCATGCTCTCCTCGAAGAAGTGCGCGTCGCCCGTGATGCTCTTCATGCCCATGGCCATCGCCATCGTCGCCCTCGACGTCGGAAGATTTTGTTGTTGTTGTTGTTGTTTTCCAAAGGTTTTGAGGAAGGGGGTGGGGTGGACCACATATGTACCCGTGCGGACGGTACATTCGTGTGGCGCACACCTGCCACACCACTGGAGTACGTAGTATACAGGTCCGGGGTATACCTGCTGTATACTGCGCGCTCAGTCGAGAAACATCATGGCCGAGATGATGATGTTGATGATCGCGGTTGTCCCGAAGAGCGCGGCGAGAAACGAGCCGAGCCCTTTGACCCGGTCGAACTCGATACCTGCCGTAATTTCCAGGACGATGGATGTGTAGTCGACGACGACCTCGACCACGACTTGCAACAGAAGCATGTACAGCTGAGTCGTTCGACGAGCTGCCTCTTCGGATGCTGAAGCAGGTGCATGCAACGGTCTCAGTAGCGAGTAGTATGGATGGTTACTGTAGAAGAAGAGAATGGATGCGGGGCAACCAATGGCGATATATTCTGCGTACATGTCTGCGTTCAGCTCGGCTGTGTGATACGCTTGTCGTTGGTGTCGCCAAAGTTCAAACCCAATCTGCTTGCATGCCACCGAGGATAATCGTCGATCGTCTACGATAGAGGGCCCCACGGATGCGCGAATATTGCGAGTTGATCGACGCTTTTGGGATTGTATAGGTAGTGCCGGTTGCTCCTCTAAATATTCTTGCCGGCGACGGATGCTGTATGTCACGACAAAGGCTTTCGCGACACGTACCAAAATCTCGAGAACTGCCATCGCAAATGTTCCAGCTGCAGCCATCCCAGTGTTTTTCATACCCAATAAAATAATTCGGTCTTGCGTATCCATCAACACCGTTGGTACTGCCACCAGAATACACATGACGCGGATACTGCGAATTCTTTTCTTTATAACTACATGCTTGGCGCCCTCCTGTAACGCCAATTTGCCGATTGTACTAAGAGTCATAAAGTACCCAATAATGACAGAGCTTTGCTCAGCTACTCGCATCTGACTCAAGATCTGAACGTAAGCTCCAGCTATAATAACAGGGATACACAAGCTGGAATTATATATGTATCCGCGCCAGAAACTCGGCGAGGCATAAAGCGAAATTCCATCTGATGGCAAAACTTTGTAGTTCATAACAACTCCCACAGCTATTACTGGGATCTTTCGCCGCTGCTGTCGTTTATCAAAGCGTTCTTTTCCCTCGCGCGTTACCGTAAAGTAGATACGACGAGCAGTCAGAATGACACTAGTGTTTATAGCATGATTGCACAAAACAACACAGTAAAAATCGATCTTAAACTTCGATATCTCTTCCCTGTGAGCCAGTTGAGCCACAAGCGCGTCCATCCCGAACATTACCAGTAGTGTCACAATGATCCATGACCCAGCACCCCAAATGAGCTTTGTAGCACAGAAGAAAACACTCGGACGCTTGCTTGGATGGTCAATGAAGCGCTGAGTAAGCATTGCGGGGACATGTGCTAGTACTATTGTCAATGTATATAAAATTCCACACCAAACAACATTCGCAACAACGAGCTCGTATCTGTTTTGGGAATACGAAGGCTTCAGCGAAAAAGCATTTCCAACAAAGTAGCATGCATTTGCAATCCACGCGCACACAATACTACCGAGCGCATTTCGCATCACCACGTGCTGAACTCTTATGGCTTGGACCCATGTTCTGCGTTGGAGCAGGCCTATTAGAGCTCGATTCCACAGCGAAATTCTTGAAAAAGTTCGGGTGTCAATAAGCGTTCCAAGTTGGCAAAGCGATCTGTTGATCCGCATCGTTCTCAACGATGCCAGCCCCCGAACCTCGGTCAATTCTGGCGAGTGCTGAAGTCAACAATGCTGTCACGGGGCCTGCGCATTGTGCAGCTGGAGTTTCTGCGGTTTACGCGGGTATAAGCGTTGCTATTATAGGCACCATCCGAAACAACGACGAAGCTGACTTCGTCACTCTTTCATTAAATTTTTGATGCTAAACACGCCACAGCAGTATAAAAAATAGGCTAATATTCGCAAGGCAAGCATTCGCAGCAGCTTGACGTGCTATGTCAGACGTGGTAGTCGCGGCTTCCCTTCGGTCAGAAGATTTGGTATTATAGGTTGTCTCCAACTCAATTTGAGCTGTGGCATGTACGGTACGGTGTTGACCCATTAATTCATTAATTGAAAATACGAAGTGGTAAATGAAAGACTACGCAATGCACGGATGCGAATTTGTTTGGATGACAACTACTACTACCACTGTACTGTAGTATTAGTGCCCTTTACGCTTCCGTAGCGTCTTTAGCATAACATCTAGCCACCGAACATGGCCCAGCTATCTGGTAGCTTGCTAGCCACATAACGCTAAGCCCACCTCTTGAGTCTGAAAACATTGGCCATGACAACGGAATCTGGTTGTGATACCAGAAATTCAAGATCGTCGTACTTGTGTGATACACTAGAAGGCATGAAGAATCATTGGCAGTACATTTTGCAGTTGCGAAAGCCACTCCTGGGAATGCGTTTTCAACTTTTCCACAAGCCTTTGGAGACTGTCTCGTAGCCCTCTTTCTTCATATGTATCTGCCGCAACGTTAACTTTTGAATTTGTGAAATGAACCTTGGGGCTCTTGGCCGTGTCTTCGGTCCTCAGAACGCGAATTTGTGCGTGGCCATCATTTAATGAGGACGGTGCTACATCTTTGATAGATACCTGGGAGTCTTTGCACTTGACAACCGCCGGAGAAGCGCTGTTGACGATAACAATATAAACCAAAGTCATGAAAACGATACTGCGAAGTCCCATCTGTGCGCTGGAATTGACAATGACTTCTTGGGTAGAACAATTGCGAACTGGGCAATACTCATTGCTTTGATAGCTTTGGGTGCATGTTTGCGTATCATCATCGTAGATGACGATGTTCGTTGCGGCTGTGCAGCAGTTGAGAGCTCTTTCACCACTGCATCTGCAAATGCAATCATTGATATTGGTATGGTACCGCGAACAGAGAGTTGGTATGCACAATATTTGTCACAGTTGTTCGACGTCCTGCACTGAAGAAGCCAGATCATTGCGATGCATTCTGGTGCATGTACAGTATTCTAAAAAATCTTAATTATGTTATTTCCTAAAAAAAACTAAATATTCTATCCTATCTGGAGCAAACTCTGTCATGTCGATCAGTAGCAGTAACTGTAAGTATCTGGAAGGCTTGTTGGTTTGCAGATAAATTGGAAACTGAATTGATCTCGTTTATCTATCTTCTCTGTTCTCTCCTTTTACCTAGGGGCGCCCTCCTGCCAGGAGTCCTGGCGCGCAATGTAGAATATGCAATGGTTAGCTGTGACTGAAACCAGCGCTTGCGCAACTGTGGTGAGTATGCAGACGGCAACTCGGGATCTCTGTACGCGGACTCACCTGATGATGGTCTGTTGCTTTGTTCTTGCAGTTGCAGATCATTACATTCCCCCGACTTGAGCGAATCCCGGCAGCTTGAACGTTAAAGTCGCCGAAGTTGAAGTTGATAGTACCGTCGTCCCCCCCCCCTCTTGTAATGAACAGTACCGTGAAACCTCTTTTTAAGAGAACTTGACTAGGCTCGCGCCGTCCGAGTACGCTGGTGAAGGTCCTAGAGTAAGGACTTCCAATGGCTGACATCCTTGATGTCGCGTTCGCGTGCCCACGTGTTCTCATGATGAGGAAGTCCGTGCCACTTAACCAAGTACTCAGGTTGACGGTTGAATATGTGCTTCTTGATCAGAGCTTCGACCACATGGAGCGGCTCACCGTCGTCATCGAAGATGACGGGGGTCGACTTCGAGATCACGCGACCGGCAAAACAATTAGGATTACTGTTGAAAACCTTGAGCTTGTCACTATTGAAGCGTGGACTAAGATGTTTGAGGTTGGCAGGCAGATCCAGTAGCGCGACATTCCCGTGAAGCTCGACTATCGTGTACGGACCGATGAAGCGTGGAATAAACTTCCGCGAGCGAAGTGTGTTTCTGCCGTTGCGTGCGATATGCTAAGGTCCTGCGACGACAGCAAGACCAAATCCCCAATCTTAAACGGGTTTTGCAGCCCGACGCCGGCCATAAAAAAATTCTGTGCCTCCTGTGCTTCTATCAATTTTTTACGAGCACGTTCAATAACCTTTTGACGATGCTGACCAATCCGTGACGCATACTCCACGCGAGTTTTCACCACAGACTGCTTCGCATCCTCAATACCTAGATGATTCTTCGGCTGACGGCCGGTGTAGACGAAAAAGGGCGACATCTATGATGAGGTTGACACCAGCGTGGCATGGGCATACTCAATCATGGGTAGATGCTCATTCCAATCGTTGCCATGATACGAAATGCAGCACCGTAGTGAATCTTCCAGCATCCTGGTCTGTCGTTCTGTCTGTCCATCGGCCTGAGCTCTGTGTGCTGTGGTCATCGCCGTTTTGATTTTCATCAAGCCAATCATGGCCTTCCAAAATTTTGAGGTGAACTTCGGATCACGATCGCAGATGATAGTGCAAGGGATTCAGTAGTATCGAATGACGTTGTTAAAAAACTTCGCTGTATCCTCCGCTGTTCAGTGGTAGGGGTTGGAATGTAGACTGGACGCTTCGACAACTTATCGACTACCACCATGATGGCATCAAATCCATCTGACACCGGCAAGTGGGTAATAAAGTCCGTCGAGACGACGTCCCAGCAAGTCTCTGGAACTGGAATCGGCTGTAGTTTTCCCGACTTGCGTCCTGTTCCCGACTTGTACCGCATGCACGATTCACAGCTTTGGACGTAGGTCTTGATATCCATATCCGAGCTTGGCCAGAAGTACCATTGGGCTGCTACTAGCTGCGTTCGTCGGATTCCAGGGTGTGCCATAATAGCAGCATCGTGCACATTGTGGATGACGTCCAATCAAAGCTGCCGTTGGTTAGGCACGCAAAGACGTCACACAGTGCCTTCGGTTTTCAAAACAGTGAGACCTTCGTGAAACTCGTACTCGTTGGTGGGTTGTTTCGAGTGCCACAGCTTCGTATACACTGGATCCTTTGCATATCCTTTCTGAAATGCCTTCTTGGTGGCAGAGTCGAGTTGAATTGCGCTAACCGTTGTACGAGTTGCCATAGATGCTGAGCGAATGTTCATCTGTATCTGCGTGGCTCCAGACATTCTACTGCTGATGCTGGTTGCTTGACACTAAGCATCACCTTTTGATCGCGAGAAGAAAATTGTCATCAGCTTAGTATGAGTTGCCGCACGACGAGCGTAAGTCGACTGAGCGACGGAGCATGTGGCGCACGAAAATCGAAGAGCACCGATAACCACATTGTCACCTGCAGCCGTAGTGATCTGACCTTCCTCGCCATCCCCCTGTTTAGACGAAGCCATCGGCGGGGGCGAAAGCGCGTCGGCAACAACATTTTGGGAACCCGGGCGTTGATGCAGTTTGAAATTGAAGCAGCAAAGAAGTCCAGCCAGCGTGCAAGGCGTCCAGAAACACGGGGATGTTGGAGAAACCACTTGCAAGCTGAGTTATCCGTGAAGACATCAAACCGTGCGCCATGTAGATAGTGGCGCCAGCGAACAAGCGCTTGCTTGATAGCAAACAATTCCTTCTCATGAACTGGTCGATTTAGTTCATGGACACCCAGCTTCCTACTGTAAAACGCAACCGGGAGGTCAGCACCTCGTGGATTTGAGAGAGAACACCTCCAACACAAGTATGGCTGGCATCGGTCGTCACGATGAACGGCTACTCAAAGTTTGGCATGCGAAGGACAGGTGCCTGCTGAAGAGCTATTTTGATTGCATTGAACGCTTGCCGTTGAGGTTCGTGCCAGGTCCACTCCGCATTCGACTTGATGAGTGAGCTTAGTGGTAACACGAGAGCCGCGAACTGATGAATGAAACGGCGATAGTATCCAGCCAGTCCCAGGAACCTCTGGGAGTCTTTAGTATGGGCCGGCTCCGGTTTTTGCAATCGCACGGGTCTTGCACACATCTACGTGCAGCCCTTGCGGGGAAATCGTATGACCGAGAAAGTCAACAGAGGCTTGACCAAAGGCGCACTTGTCTGGTCGTGCATACAACTTTTTTTTGTGAAGCACAGCGCAGAGTTGGCGTAGATCAGCGTGCTCGGCCATCGTCCGGGAAAAGATACAAATATCATCTAGGTAGACAACCACGAAGACAAACTTGTGAATTAGCTGGCGCATCAATCGCGTCCACATTCCTGGCATACCGGCTAGGTCCATAGGCGCGACGTTCCACTCCTAAATTTCATGATTGATTTGGAACGCCGTGTACTGCTTAGACGACGGGACCTTCCTCATTTGGTGATATCCACTGGCGAGGTCTAAAATAGAAAAGACGCAGGCACCTTCCATGCGATCGAATAACTCTTCGATGTGTGGGAGTGGGATCTTGGCAACTTCCGACGCAGCGTTGACCAAACGATAATCGATGATCCAGCGAATTGGTATATTGGGATCATTCGAGTGTAGCCACTCCAACCTCGACGGAAATTTACCAGCAACCGGATCTTTTTTCGGTACTCCAAAGATGTTACTCACCCATGGGGAGTCCGACACTTGGATCCAGCTTTTCTTCAGAAGACGAACAATTCAAGGGCGTCTTGCTCGACCTTGGATAGTCGGAATGGGGATCGATTGCTCGGTTGTGCTCCTGGCTTCAGGACGACTTCATGCTCGATAGAACGTGTCGGCGGTAGTTCTGGCGGTAGTGTAGCAGGAAATACATCCGAGAACTCTTCCAGCACCGGCTGCAGTAGGAGCGTAACTACCTTCGTTTGTGGGGCCGTCTTAACGCGTACATGGTAGACCTCCAGGTATGCTTGATCCTTTACTTTGGATTCGAAGTCGGATGCCGATACCATCTCCAGATCTACGTCGTCACCAGGATCATCGTCATTAGTATCAGCAATATCAGCAACATCAGAATGCAATGGCGCGTGATAGTAGCCGAGTGGTACCACCTGTTGCCAAGCCTCGAGTCTGTCCATCGCCGGGTTGTCCTGGAGCAATTTGTCAAGCATGCGATGCGCAGGCGACTTGTCGGCCGAATCACTGTTGGTTGGAATGTTCGTCGACGCATCGGTCACCGAAGGCAAAACAGGAAAGTGCATCTCACTCGTTTTCCAGTTAATGCTACGGTTGAACTGTAACAGCCATGGGTGACCCAAAATCACATCTTGATTTGGTGTCACATCCCACTCAATGAGCAAGACATCAGCAAAGTCCCGACCATCAAATCGCAGTGTCTCAGGACAGCGTAGTGCTGTGCGAGCTGGTGTAGTCGACTCGTCAAACCTCTCTGCCGTGATCTTAGTGGTATCCACAAGGTGCTCAGCTAGACCCGGACGAATGATGTTCAGTTCTGCTCCACTGTCAATCAGGACTCGCATGGACCGACCATTCATCGTTCCACTGAAGCGTAGCTGCTCGCCTTTCGGTGCATCAACTGACACCATGTTCAGCTGCATGCTCTCCAACACTTCTTCATCATCCGTATCGTCCTCAACCACGCGGCGAAATGCGCCTTGATTAGCGCGAAAAGTTGTGGAACCTTGCTGCTGGCGTGGGGCACCTCGCGGGTTGTTGCGTGCAGGCCTTTTACGGCACATCGCCAGACGATGACCGGATTCCTTGCAGTAGAAGCATAGATTGTTGCGCATGCATTCTTCGTGAGACACGAATTGTGAGCTACCGATCTCCACGGGGGTTGGTGCGTCAGCGGTTGGCGGCGGTTGCGGTACTTGGTGCCTCACACGGCCCTCACGGTGGACAGATGCGCGACTGTGCCCGCGCGAACTTACGGCATGTGTCCGATCGTACATGAGGGCAAAAGAGATGGCGTCCGTCGTGTTTCGGAACTGGCGAAGCTTCACTTCTTGCCAGATCTCCACGACTAAGCCCTTCTGAAAACACATGACCTTGTCTATATCCGACATGTCTTCCACCTTGCAGATGATGTGCCGAAACGCGGAGACGTAGTCTTCAAGACACATGAAATTGTTCTGCCGCAAGCGAAGGAGTTGGTCACTTAGGTGCTCTTGACGATCAGGAGCCGTGAACTCACTAGCAAGCAGCTCTTCGAACTGCTGGACTGAGTGCAAGAAGTTACCATCATGAGACACATATTCTAGGTACCAAGCTGCCGCATGACCTTTCAAGTTTGCCACCAAAAGCGACAAAGGGCGTTGCTGCGGTGCTTCGGCGCCGTACTTGATGCTCTTCGACTCGAAGTACAGGTTGGCACTGAACAGGTAGTCTGCGACGTCGTCATCCTTGTGACCAGAAAACTTGGGCATGGTGATACCCTCGGCCCTGTATTCGCGAGAGTCTGCGGCAGATGTGTCTTGGGTTTGCGGCGATGGCGATGCGGCGGCTTCCTGCTGCTGCTGAAAGGCTGCTGCCACTTGACGCTGTAACTCCGCAGTCTGCGCCATAAACTGCTGTTGCTCACGCATCATTTTCTGCAAGAGATGCGAACATCTGCTGGACAGAGTCCGCTTGTTGAATCGCTACTTCTTCCATGCTGTTGCTGATCCAGCTACTCCGGAACGGGATAGTCTGGCGTGCTAGCCCTCCACCAAATGAATCGAAAGTTCACACGATGTCGCAGACGCTCCTTGAACGCTGCTTCCGTCAATTTCGTACAAGCCCTAACGAAGACTGATAGCCGACGTGTACCCGTTCCCTGGTACACCCCCCGAAACCTCAGCCTACACTTAACCGCCTCTAACGACGGCAACTAGGCAAGCCGAGTGCAAGGTACCCGGTACTCCTGGATGAGCAAATGCCGACCGAGCGAAAGCCGGCGAAGAAGCCCGAGGAGCCGTGCCCGTTGGGTAAAAGATGCTGGTGGTCTTGTTTGACCAATGGGATGTCGCCACGACGGTGTGGGACAAGCGCGTCTGGGAATGTGGTTACTTTTCCCACCACAAGAAAACTGCAGGCAACAGAGGCGACAAAGCTGCGCGACGCGGAAGGAGTGTGATCCCGTGCGGCGAGCGTGACAGGAAGGCAACGGCGCACGAACCGGGCGGCGGCTGACGTCGAAGTGACGAGTCGGAAAGCGGCGTGCACGTGGCGACGCGGCATGGAGCACGGAGACGGAGACGGAAGTGGACTGGAGTCAAGGCTGGAACTGGAAAATGGATACTGGATCGGGAAGCGTGCGTTGAATCGGAAGTGCTACCAAGTGTAAGTATCTGGGGGGCTTGTTGGTTTAAAGGTAAATTGGAAACTGAACTGATCTCGTTTATCTATCTTCTCTGTGCTCTCCTTTTACCTTGGGGCGCCCTCCTGCCAGGAGTCCTGGCGCGCAATGTAGAATATGCAATGGTTAGCTGTGACTGAAACCAGCGCTTGCGCAACCGTGGTGAGTATGCAGACGGCAACTCGGGATCTCTGTACGCGGACTCACCTGATGATAGTCTGTTGCATTGTTGTAGCAGTTGCAGATCATTACAGTAACGTTAGCAAACTCATCTCAAGGCATCAATAGCACTAGCACTCGTTCAACCAAATCAGATCTGACCAATCAAAACACAAAACACACACCCTTATCACGAACATCGTCATTTTACATAGTGGCAAAGTCGGCAAGCAAGAAGAAATGACCGCCAAGTATATGTTTTGCATACAACACACCTACTTTTGTGGACAACTTCGACCCCCCCCGCGTTTATTGCATCCTAACAGCCATACGAAGTATCCCTTCTGGTCGCACACTGCTGGTTTTTGTGCGTTCCTAATTAGCATGTCACTACGTCTGTGTCATCGTAGAACATAATTTTAGTTCTCAGAACAGATTCTGGAACTGAAATAAGTCTGAGTTGCAAAGCAAAATATAACCACACAAAAACGAACTGTCTCGTTCGGAGTAAATCTATCTTATTTTGACAGATTTTTTTCCATCAAATATTTTACTTTCCTTTAAATAGTATTATTATGGAGCGTCAAAATTAGAGGATGGCACTAAAGATACCACCATGCCAGCACTGCCAAAATGACCAGGTGCTCAGCAAAATATCACCCCGGTCAGATATAAACTGGCCGACCATTTGCCCTGACCATCATTGTGCACTCCGTTCGAAAATTCTAGAGTGAAGGGAAATGCGCTGTTGCGGAGGGCGACTCTTCGAGAAATGGTCAGTTATTTCGAAAATGGTCAACCTAAATAGGTGAACCATATCTAGAAATGGTATTACCACCGGTCATTTAAAATATGGAGGTCATTTCAAGTACCACTAAAAATCTAATTTTGACCCCCCCTATTGGGTGTTTCAATCAAAATTTCTGAGGTTGGTAGCCGAAAATCGCCCAGTCCCCGCGAACGAATAACATATGAAGCGTGAGGAGTGATCCAACCTGATTCAAAGGCGTTTCCGCATTCAGCATCCAAAAAAGCCCACGCAGAGGAGTCAGATGCTGGGAGGACAATGCTGGCACTACCAGGCCGACCAATCGGCCGCGGAGCATCAGAAAGCAAGCGCAGCAGCTGTAGTGTCCGCTGAAGACCTAGAACGACCCCTAGATCTGCAATCCCCCCCGGAAACGTCTCCAACAGTCCAGCAAGCAGTCCCGTTGCGAGTCGAAGCCGGACATCCAGCGTCAGTCTTCCCAACCACGACGGCAGCTGCTCCGATATTGTTATCGACTGAGCTTGTAGTACACAAATAGGCAATGGTAGACTGTTTGGATGAGCATGATGTTGCGTTACCGCTTCCTTAACACCTTGACTCCGAACGTCGTAAGTTACGACATGTCTATTTTTGTATGTCGTGAGTTACGACATTCGATTTATATAAGAAAATGGCTCGGACACGATTTTCCCATACTTTAATCAAGTTCTTTTCAGACAACAGCAGCATATAAGTTGCGAGAGGTCTCTGCGACAAGTTCACAAAACCGGGTCAGAGGATGGGCTCGGATGGGTGATGGATTCCAGTCTGGTCCAAACCGCTCATTCGAGAATTAGCGGGCTGGCGAGCATGAGGTCCGGTCGCCGAGAGAAACCTGCCGCCCCCGTCGCGGCACCACACGACGTTGACTTCCGCCACTTATGGCGACAGCTCAAGGCTGCGGGATGGACGTCGAAGCAGCCGTCCGGTATCCAGACGGATTGGGACTATACTAGTGCAAAGGGCGCCGTGCTGGTAGGTGAGCGTGCCGTGGTAGAGTATGCCTTCCAGTCGGGATTGCTGGTCGAGGAGCAAGATGGAGAGGAGGACGGCGGCGAGGTGCATGTTGGAGAGGAGGGCGGCGAAGGGAAGCATGTTGGGGAGACCGGTGGCGACGAGGAGCATGTTGGATAGGAAGGCGGTGACGAGGAGCATGTTAGGGAGACCGGTGGTGACGAGGAGCATGTTGGAGAGGAAGGCGGCGAAGGGGGTCATGTTAGAGAGGAGGGCGGCGGGGGTGGCGGTGACGACGCCGTCATTCGACCCTCTCAGATTGACACAAGTGTACAGCTGTCGCAGAACACCATCCAGCAGGTGTTTGGCCCCTCCTCTTAATCCAAGCCTGAGCTATCGCAGGCTGCTGTAGCGAGAGCATTTGATCTCTCCCCGGGAGACCTGGAAGCGGACGATGAGCAGCGAGACGCAGCTGCGAGCTTGCGCCTGCTGCCGGACGCGTCGGGGCTGGAGAGTGAGGGGGAGGACGAGCGTGCTGTCGCTTCTCCCACTGCTCCCCCACGACGGACACGGATCCCGCAGAAACTCAACGACGACGTGAACGTCTTGCTGGATGGAGAGAGAAGTAGTGAGTACGAGAACTTGAGCTCCGATGAGAGCGATAGTGATGGCATCTGCGATGGCGACTGCGACACTGGAGGCGACGAGTGTGATGAAGAGGACGATGAACTCTCCGACAGTGACGCCGCCGAGATGGATGAGGCTTTCCTCGCGTCACTGCATATTGGCGGCGACGGTGAATTGAGCAAAGCTGCTCTCAATCAGCGGGCGGCAGCTCTACGGGCAATGCGGTGGACCCCAGTTTCGACCGCGTTCGAAACCGATACTCCTTCGTACCCTGGGTTGGGTGCAGACGAGGCCAGGCCTGTTGGTGAGATGCTCGATGTGTGGCGGTCGCCACTCCTGACACTACTGTATTTCGTGCCGAAAACCGTGTGGGTCTCGATCGCGAGAGAGACCAACTGCTACTTTTTGCAGCGAGTGGGGACGCGAGCAGAAAGGATGGCGGCTCGGCAGACTGGACGTCATCGTGAGACTGTTGCGCAGATTTCTCGGCGCTTGAAAGCAGCGGAAAAGTATGGTACCCACGAGATACTTCGTGTGGTTGGTCTTCTAGTCGCGCGCATGCTGTGCCCTCAGAATAGGCGTTTCGCTGCACATTGGTCCATGGTCGAGGAAGGCGCCATACCTGCCGGACTGTTCGGGCGGTACATGACGCGTGATCGCTGCCAAAACATCCTGCGCGACCTTCACTTCGTTGACAACACCGCAGACCACGGCCGCGATAAGCTGTGGAAGCTGCGTCCTGTGGTGGACAAGATCCAAGAGCGCTTCTTGGCAGGTTGTTCTCTTCCAGCCGTCTTCTCATTCGACGAAGGCGTACTTCCTGCCACGTCCAAGCGCAACACCACGCGCATGTTCATGTCTGACAAGCCGCACCGATACGGCACCAAACTGTTTATGTTGTGCGACGCAAAGACAGCGTATTACCACAGGTATTTTTTTATCTTTTTTTTATGTCGTAACTTACGACATGGAATGCATGCTGACGTCTCATTATGTCGTAACTGTTCTAGATTTGAAGTTTATGTGGGCAAGCGTAACAACGACGGAGGAGATACTGGAATAGACGCCAAGACTGGAGCAGCGGCCGTCTTGCGGAACCTGAAGACTGCGTTCACTCCTCAATCGCGCCACAACTGGCATGCTGTGATCATCGACCGATACTACACCTCGGTTCTTCTACCCGTGGAGCTGCTGAAGATGAGGGTTTACGTCGTTGGAACGATCATGACGAATCGCTTGGGGTTCGACAAGAGTATCAAGTCCGAGCACAAGACCCGCCCAGCAAACATCCCAAGGGGTTCTTTTCTCTTCACGCGCTCTGTCGATGTCCCCGCATGATCTCGTGCCTCTGGTGGGACTGCAAGCCAATCCACTACCTCTGCGCGGGCTCCGTCATGACGCCGTCCACGATCGAGAGGAAGGTCAAGCGAGTGGGCGCGATTCAAGTCGGTTGTCCTCAGTCGGTCAAAGACTATCAGAACTGGATGGGCGGAGTAGATCGCCACGATCAACTCCGTCTCCAGAGTTACTCGCTTCAGATGTCCACGCGCTTCACCAAGTACCACAAGGGCTTGTTCTTGGGGTTCCTCGATCTGGCGTTGGTGAACGCGTTCCTGACCCACAAAGTGGCGGCCAAGATCAAGGGTACAGTGGCTATGAAATGCTCCGAGTGGTTTACAGTCCTGCAGAACCAACTCCTGCAACGGAAGGCCGAGGACTTTGCAGGGGTCGAAGCGACGCCACCTCCCTGCCGCCAGAAGCGTAGGCGAACACCGGTCCGCCTTGCGCACGCACTCGAGCAGTCCGAAGACTGGGTCACCGTCACCGGAGTTCAGAAGTGCCGCCAACGGTCATGCAAGGTTTGTGCGCTCCTCCGCACAGAAAAGAAGAAGTCCTTCGCGACGACTTACTTTTGCGAACGCTATTCAATCGACAACGCCAAATGTTGGTTGTGCAACAAGATTCGCCGCGAGTACAAGGCCGTCGCCAAGACCTGTTTCGAGATCTGGCACGATGACTTTGGCGCCGGGCAGAACGTTGCAGCCAGCCTGGGGAAGCGCGTCGTGCTGCGCCGACCCGGCAAGAACGCAGGACAGCGCAAAAAGACACGGCGGGAACCGCAGCTCGTTCGCGGGGAAGGAAGCGCTGGCGGCGACTCTGACCCTGACAGCAATGATGAGTGAGCGTGTAGGCTGCGTTTCAGTCGATGAGTGATGAGCTTCGTGTTGTTGAATGCCAAGTTTATTGAGCCAACGTACCTTCTTTCATGCGTTTTATGAAATAAGCTGCAGATCAGTGCACCTCCTCAGACATCTGTTGTCTGCAAGTGAAGTATGTTACGACATTGAGCTGTGCTTGTGCCCTCCTAGTGCCGTATCATTTACGACATAGGCCGAAAAACCTGCTGACAACTTATACACATATCCCGACGGGAAGCACATCACCTATACAAATGCCAAGTCTTTCTATAAGTTGTAACTTACGACATGCCCTTACGCGTCAGAGGCGAGTACCGTTCGGAGACAAGGTGTTAATCATTCACTTCAGCACCTAGAATTCAACATCAGATGTGCACTTTGATTCGTCAATAACATAGATTAAACTTAGGATTTCAGCCAGTCAAACGCATGTATCGATTCAGTGATGAGGTGTTGGACCTGCATATCAGAGCGCTGGCAGAGCTCACCATACCTACCCGACAAAGTTGATTACATGTATCTATGGCAATCGCAAGGTAGGTAGAAAGGCAACTACTTCGAAGTAAATGACAGGAAAGTGTAATTTTGTCTGGAAAAATAAAAAAATTCTTGCGGTTTCCAGTTAACCTTAGCGATAAGAAAAGGGTACACCATAGTGTTTGGCCCATTAATTTCGTGCGTGCTCCAGTGCCTGGTCAAGGCTCAAGGCAAAGCCCTGGGTTGGGCATAGCTAAAGCAATCGACAGTGTTCAGCGCCTAAGAATCTGCAGGGTGAAGTACATGTAGTTGGAAGTCTACACGTACTGTGTATTAATAGTCAAAGCTATGAACTCAGAGGCACAGAGGTGTATTCAAAACGGAAAAAGGGAAGGGAGACCGAGAGTTCCCTGAATATTATCCACATTTCCTCCACCTTTCTCAGACCATAGTTTGCGAGCGGATAGAGCGGAAGCCTTCAAATGTGACACGCCAATAGCCTGCTCCTGATGTAGTAACTTGCTACGCGTAGAAGACTCGAGACTCTGAGTCGCATTTTTCCAGTATCCAGGATGATGGCCCCACGCCACACGTCACAGAAAATCATCCGATCTATGTGCTGCACACATTCTGCACATACAAATCGCAAGTGACGCGCCTTCCCCCACAAGAAATCCGAGCAACAAGCCGAGAAGAGCTCGTCGCTTATTTTTTTTATTATTTTTTCTCCTGCTCCACGCCGCCCCATCCCCCGCCCACGATGCTGCTGAACCGGCTCATGTTCTGGATGATGGTAACGGAGGGCGCCATCTGCCTGGTGCTCAGCCTCCCGTTCGGGCAGTGGATCTCGCACGCCGTCATCTCCTTCCTGATGAAGCACCTGGGCGGCAAGGACTCGCCGGCCAACATGGTGGCCACGGTGGTGCTGGCCGTGGTGTCGCTGCTCTTCATCTGTAGGTGGCGTCTCCCCTCGCGCTGGAACGGGCTCTGTAGCATCACTACGACCCGAGATACTGATCCTTGCTCTCTAACTGTTTTTTCTTCTTAATTGTTATTTATCTCTTTACTGCAGCGGACGTGACGACGGTGTACAAGCACCACGCGTCCGACGAAGTGCTGAGCGATGGCATGCGGATCCGCCTACTCACAGCGCAGCGGGACATGTACATCACGGGCTTCTGCCTGTTCCTGTTCCTGCTGCTGCGCCTCGTGTACATCGCGTTGGCCACGAATCTGCGGCTGGAGAAGAGCCTGGGAGCCATGAAGAAGCAGGCGGAGGGCGCCGCGGCCGGCTACAAGTCGCTGCTGGCCGAGAACGAGAGCTTCAAGCAGCAGACGGACAAGCTGCACCAGCTGCTCGAAGGAGAGGAGGGCGAGGACAAGAAGAAGAAGTTGGACGTGCTGGCCAAGCTCGTGCAGGAGAACGCCGACCTGGAGGCCAAGGTTAAGGCCTCGGCAGAGCAGCTCAAGAAGGCTGAGGGCCAGGTGGCCGCCGTGACCAAGCAGGCGGAGGGCCAGAGCTCCGCCTTCATGAAGCTCATGGACGAGAAGAATGAGTCAGATAAGCAGCTCGAGACCGCCAAGACCCAGGAGGACGAGCTCAAGAAACAGCGTGAGCTGATCGCCAAGCTCACGGAGGAGCGTGACTCCCTCAAGACGCAGATCCAGGATTACGACTTCATGTTTGCTGAGGCCAAGAAGAAGGCTGAATAAGCGAACTCGATGCCACCATGAAGGGCGAGCACTGAGTGGTCTTGATGACGCCTGCGCGCGGACACAAAAACGAAAATGGTTGTTAAACTGTGTGTTTGTCACTGGCATTATTGCCTACGTATGTGAAGCTGGCAGGAACTTATCCGTTGTTGTGAAGATATTGCAATCGCTCCTGGATAATCTGTAGTCTCGAGCTGTTAGTGCTGGAAGTTGATGATGATATTGACGACGCCGGAGACGTTGGTGCTAGTGGACTTGGTGGACCATGGTGGCTCGATGGCACGTGTAGAGGAGTCGGCCGAGTAATTGAACTTGGTCGGCGCTGCATCACAGCGCTTTGAACATGGATCCGCATAGCCCACACTGTTTCTGCAGGATCCTCTTGTATACTTGCGTCTGCGCTGACAACTTCTTGTTGTGATTTTTGTACTGTGGCATCTGCACCAGTGTAGCGCGTGAACACTCGAACGTGTAGTGCCCGATTTTGCTTTAGGATAGGGATCAGAAGCAAAAGAAAAGCATCTTTCACCTCGGGAGTCATATCCTCCAATTCAAGCGTGCAGCCTTCAGCCGGAAGCTCAAGCACGCGGTTCGATGATGCACCCTTTAGCGGCGGAACGCCCGGGTAAGCTTCCATTCGTGCCAGCCACCGCCTTACCCCAAGCTGTTTTGAACGATCTTGCGTCCAATTCTGCAGAATGAGTGCTGTCTCACGCGAGGTGATGGTAAATGTCGGAGTTGGCATCGGCCCATCTCCACTGTCTCCAACGTCACACTCATACCATTGGGCTAATGCAGCTAGTAACCGCCTTCGCAAAGCCGTCACTGATTTCTGATTCACCTGCGTATCTTCTTTTTCAAGCAGAGCCTTCAGCATTACTGCAAAGCGCAACATTTTTTCAACGCAACCGGCATGATTAGCAAGTGCCCCTTTTCATTTGCCGATTTGCTCTGAAGACGATCAAATAGCGTTGGTAGGATGTCGGCATGATTCTCACACAACTTCAACGTGCTGTCCATAACACCCAGTAAGACCTGAAGATTCGGCAAGAATCCACCCATTTCGCTGATGCCCACGCGCAACAGTGTCCAAGACTTTGAAGAAGGCAGTGAGGCGATTTCGTAGTCACTAAGACCATGAAAGACCTTCAGTGTGTACGAGGCATCGATAGGTTTAACGGCAGGTGTAAGCTTGTGGTCTTCTGCAGCAAGGAGTTGTGTCTCTAGCGACTCGCACCGCTCTTGGACTTGATTTAGATACTGCACGTGTTCTTGAGCTTTCTGTTCCATCATAGACTGGCAACTGAAAATTTTCTCCGTATTTAGCTTCGAGGTCTGCCGTGCGTCATGAATTTCCAGTTCGAGAGATTTTTTCTCCATTGCTAGCGCTCGGGCATTTTTCTCGTGCTGAATCGACGTTCGTGAAACCTCTTTGAGCTTTCCTTCGTAGGTTTTTGCCTCCGCAAGGCGATCAGCCTTCGAGGCAGCAAGCTGGTTTTGCAATTCAGCAAGATTAATTTCGAGACCATGCATCGACTGGACGTATTGATCGTTTTCCTGCTGCATTGCCTGAAGCGAGTGTGACACTTCCGCGAGGCTCTTCTCGTGCTCGATCGATTCTGCCGAAAGCTTCATCTCAGTAGCGGCAAGTTGCGACCTTACACTCTCCAGGGTTTCTTCGAGCTCATGCAACGTGGTAGTTAGTTTCTTGCGAGTCTTATTTTGTTCATCCACAGTTTGCATGGCTCCGGCAAGCTTCAATTCATTCTTCTTCGCTTCATCATCTTTGTTAGCTTTAGCAGCAGAGAGCTCCGCCTTAATATCCACCAAGTCATTCTGAAGGTTTCGAATTTCTGCAGCTGATTGCTCATCGATTCCCGCAAGTTCTGATGCATACTGCTTCGTTTCAACCGCTCGCTTCGTTTCAGAATCTTCAAGCTGCTTCTGCAGCTCCGCACACTTGCTTTCCAGGTCTCGCAGGGTCATGTTATATTGTTCTTGGGCTCCTTTTTGATATTGCATCGTCTTCTCATTTCCACTACTCAGCTCCGACTCTAGCATCCCACATTTCTGCTGCAACCCAGTTATCGTATGCTGATACCTCTCCGAAAGCTGCTTTTCCTTGATCTCGACATTCTCTCGAACTCTCACATTAAGTTCTTCCACCACCGTGTTCATTTTCTGCTCGTACTCCAACTGCACCTTCAGCTCGCGGTCCCTGGCTTGTGTCTCCAATTCAGCTCTCTCCTCCTCCTTCTCCTCCAGTTGCTGCTTCAAGATACTGCTCGTCTGGGCATGGGCCGCCAGCTTGCTCTCTACTTTCTCTTTCTCCTCCTTCAAAATTTCTACTTGGGTCTTTAAAAACTCATACTTCTCCTTGGCCGCCTGCTGCTCCAGCACCGCATCAGCCACCTTGAGTTTCTCTTCTTGCAGCGCATGCAGCGCGTCCTCCAACCTCGTCTCCAACTCCCCTTTCTGCAGCGCGAAAGCTGCCTGTTGAGCGAGCATGGTCTGTGTCTGCTGCTTCACCGTCGCCGTGAGGCTGTGGAGCTTGTTGAGCATAGCCAACTTCTCCACCCCATCTCCGTCTTCTTCTTGGTGATCTTCTCTCTGATTATCCTCAAATTCTGGAGTTTTCTTCTTTTGGCAATTATTTTCTGCTAATTTTCTCTCCATTTCGCCCAATCGCGCCTCGTATTTCGCTGCCAAGCGCCATAATTGCGCGTTGAAGTCTTCCTGCTGCATGCACTGCGTCTCCCCGCTCTGTACCGAACTGGGCAGCGGCCCGTGCGTCTGCAGGTGCGTGAGCGAGGCCTCCAGCGCGCGCTTGTCGCGGCGCGTCTTCACCAGGTCCGCACGCAGCAGCTTGAGCGCCGCGTAGGCGTCGCGCAGGTCCTTCTCCATCTTGGGGCGGAACTGATAATGGCGGATCTGGGCGGGGGCTCACTTGGAATTTGTATGGGTGATTGTGATAAACGTTAGATTTTTTTCGAAGCAAACCAAAAAATCACCCTGGGTTGTTAGTATTCGCTTCTCATAGCAGCCACTACGGCGTTGGAAGTCTCACAATTCGAGCTTCGTGGGCTTGAGACTTACTCGGTTCGTGGATACTAGAGCTGACTTGCGATATGAAGAGTGACAACTGGATATCATAGAAAACATTGATGGACGATATTAAGAAGAAATTGTTAGCAGTCTTGGTAGCCTCATCAATGACAGCACGCAGCGGCCTCGCCAGCTCCATTGTTGCTGCCATCAATGTCCGCCAAAATATAGGCTGACGTATCGATGGATGGCCCGACGTTTAACGTCCCGAGATTATTAAATACACCTAAACTTTCTTGAGAGCAGCATTTCCAGCGACGGGGGTGTTTCTACACCTTCAGACATGAAACTGAGCAATTGTAACGTGGTTAGCACGTACAGTCGCTACACTCGGCCGCTATTAAAGATGTTCTGTCCCTGCAGAACCGCTGCTCACACTCTTGACGATGTCGAACTGGTTGGGGAAAGGTGGGGAAAGGGTAAAACAATACTTTGAACAAAATTGGATCTAGCTTCAGGCTAGGAGTCGGCATAGGACGAAGCCTAGAATGGACATAGGACGCTGTTATTATTAGGGCCTGGTCGGGCCCATTAGCATAGCTTAGTGACACCAATGTACCTTACTGAAAACTGATGTCGTGCTTTGCCCGGAGAAGCTCTGGATATATACCGAAATGAAGACGGCTAGCGCGACTGACGTGCTGAAACTGTTCTTGAAAAAGACTAGTGTAACACGCATTTGAATTTACTGTTATCAATGCTTAGATTTAGTATCTTTGGTGTCGGCATTAATTTTCTATCGCCTGCAGCCTCAAACTCTCTCGAAGGGCGTCTTCGCTTGGGATGAAGTACTCCAGAAACTGCTTTGTACAGAGCGTCATGAGATAAAGCTGGCGTAACGTTTCGACCCACGTGACAGCAACATAAAATGATGGTTGTTGAGGTGAACGTCGGGGTCACGAAGTGGGGCAAGAACCATTCTGTCAACGGACAGGCCTTAGCATTTTTCCGTAGAGAGTATGCAAGTACTCAAGGTACTTGGCGAATGCATACAGAGAACTGTCAACCTGGTAATTCTACGCTGATTCCTCTCTCATATCGTTGGCAGACAGGAACAACGCCGAGTGGGAGATCCGGACGAAAAGAGCATTCTCCGGGTCAGGGTTTTCAGTATATCTGGCCTGGCCGACTCTCCGGACAGCTGCAGAACGCGGAACAGCAGGAACTCGGGAGCTCGCCCAGCAGCGGTACCAGCATCTGTTAATGCAGTGAACGGGTTGTGAGAGAGGAGGAAGATCGTGAATTAAGGTGCATTAAGGTGCTGGCGGCGCCAAGCCACCAGCCCGTTCGTTACCTAGGAGCCTAGAGTGTGAGCAGCTTCTCCGTGCCCGCTTTCTCAGTCGTCATTGCCGCGCCTGTCGCCTCGCTGCCTCCTTCCGCACCGCCACAGCCTGTTGCTGCCGTCTCCTGCCGTACTGCTGCAGTCCACTACTGCAACATCCCCCAGCACCCGGTAGCCCACGGCTGCGTCTGTCCGAATCTAGCAGCCTGTCGATGCCGCCTACATCCGTACTGAGCCGCCTGTCAGCAATGTAGCCATCCGCACGTCAACACTCCTTCCCGAGACGTCCTTATTCAAGTGAGACCAGCTCACGTAGTTCAGGTAGATGGGGTGCTGGGAACGATTTGGTCATGAGGTCGGCCCGCATGTTACGTGATTCACAGTACTCCATCACGATGGCACCCTTCTGAACGAAGTCCTTCACCAATTTCACGCGGACATCAATGAACTTAGCCTTGCCAGACGAGTCCTCGCCCTCTAGCTGCTTAATAGCTGCCTGATTATCCACGTGCATGCGGATCGGGTCGTTGATAGCGATCCCAAGCTCCCCAAGCAATTCACTCAGCCCAAGCAGCTCACTAGCAACCTGCGAGCCCGCCACAAATTCAGCCTCCATAGTCGAGAGGGCGACGCTGTTCTGCTTCTTTCAAAGCCAGCCGACCACCAAACCGTCCACGCACAGCACACCCCCGCTCACAGACTTGCGATCGTTACGGTCGGCCGCGAAGTCGGCATCACTATACCCCTCAAGTCTCACCTTAGCCGAGTGCTTCACGTCAGAGTCAATTACCAGGCCCAACTGGACATCGATCGTACCGTTCAGGTACCGCATGATCCTTTTGGCGTTCCACCAATCCGACTCTGTAGGTGCGTGAGCACGGCGGGTTACACGGTGCACGGTAAACACGGTATCCGGCCTTGCGTATCGTGCAATCCACAGCAGGCTCCCCACAAGTGACGGAAAGAGCTGGATCGTAGGGCGATACGGCGTGCCATCCGTGCCGCCGGGTAGCAAAGGTCTGTCGTCACCTTCATCCTGATTGTCAACGACTGGGACTATCACCGTATTGGCATCGGCTAGCCCAAAGCGTTCCAGCAGCTCCAGGATTGCTTGGCTTTGATTCAACATGTAGCCATGGAGTTCATGGTTGACAGTGGAGCTAGCCGGCACTTGATGAAGGATGCCAGCCTGCTGATTGATCCTGTGGACTGTAACGAGACATGCAAAGTCGCCGACGGTCAGCTCATGTCGGTGACCCGGAGGGGCACTATTATGCTCCGTGCCATGGTTGACGGCAGTGAGCATGACGTTGTGATAAGCAAGGTGTATTTCTGCGAGAAACTTGCACAGAACTTGCTGTCTGACTGCAAGCTCGAGGAAAAGAGCTATATGCTGGTCTACAAGGAAAAGCACCGGTACCTGGCACGGGCTGCTGACGGTGCGCGTGTGTTTGAAGTGAACAAGGTAAATGACGTCCTGCTTGTGAACACGGCGAGCGCGGTGAATGTGAGAAACGTGGAGAGTATGGGCATGTGCAACGAGATCAACAGCGGCGTGCATGCTGCGCTCGGGTAAGCTGAGCAGGACAACCAGCAGTGTGCTCCAGTGAAGGACACGCTGGCGGAACTGCACGAACGGCTCGGACAGCTCATGTTCGACACGGTCGAGAGGATGGCCAACGCACCAGGATCTGAGATCAAGCTGACTGACAGAACCCGGATCAACGGTTTGGCGTGCGCGATGGGCAAGCAGTCGAAGAACAATCAGTCCAAGAAGGACGCAGACAAGAACGCGCCGATCGACAGGATCGGTGGTGTCATCTGCAGCGATCGCATGGGGCCAATGACTCCCATGGACCGTAATGGCAACAGATATCTGGTCAATTTCGTGGACCACCATACCAACTATTGCAGGGTGTTTGAGGCAAAGCGGAAGGACCAGGTTGCCAAAATGTTTGAGGGCTTTCTAATGCACTTCGAGCGGCAGTTCAACTGTAAAGTGCACGTCTTGTGCACGGATGGAGGTGGCGATTACCGGAACGTGGGCCTGTTCTGTCAATCGACCGGAGTAGTGAGGCAAGTGAGCGAGGCCAAGAACCAGGCTTCCAACGGGAAAGCGGAGAGAATGCATAGGACGATCCTCAACATGGCGAGGTGCATGATTTTCGCTAGTGGTCTTGCGTTGCATATCTGGGGAGACGCGGTCCAGTACGCAGCATACATCCTGAATAGGACTCCGACGAGCGCGAACCCGGGCCGGGCGTCCTCGCGTGAGATGTTGACGGCATCCAGCCGCCGCTGCCCGACGGCGTGGTGTTCGGGAGCGCGTGCACGGCATATCGCGACCCAGGCAAGAAGGCGTGGAAGCCTCGGACCGAGGTCGGCATGATCGTTGGCAAAGACGACGAGACTAAATGCTACAAGTGTACCTGCCACATGATCGCATTGTCATCGTGACACAACATGTGCAGAACGCGAAGATGCTGAACGCACCGGCAATGGGCAACTGCAGGCAAAGCTTCGCTGAGAGGGCCCTGATCTTGGTCGCGCTGTACACGAGCGGGAGGAGGCTATTCGCCGGAAGGAGGAGGTAGCTCCCAGCGGTAAAGGCAAAAGGGGCCAAGGTGCAGCAAAAGGACTAAGCCCAATAAACGAAAAGGAGGCGATGAGGCAACGGAAGGAGCGCCTGGAGCGGAAGCACAGCACCAAGAACATGTGCCTCAACAGCTTGCAGAGCCAACTCAAATACGGACACGCAACCTGGGGCAGAAGCATGTGCCGATTGCCATGGCGAGTTTCTCGGAGGACCCAAGAACTACAGAGAAGCGGTGGGCTCCGCTCGTGCTGATGCTTGGAGCAAGATAATGACCGAACCGATTAGTGCATTGGAGGCGAACAACACGTGGGAACTCGTGGCGAAGCCGTGAGACTCCAAGTTCCTGCACTCAAAACCAAGAAGCACGCTGATGGTACCCTCGAGTGGTTCAAGGTCAGACTTTTGCATGTGGCAACGAGCAGAAGTACGGCGTGGACTTCCTGGACACATTCAGCGCTGCTTGGGAAGGTCTATCGGCCAAGCTCCTACTAGCGCTGTCGCGAAAATTCAAGGTGCCTGCACGACATGGGGACGTACCCAACGCGTACGTGCGAGCAGAGAAGGAACCCGACTTGGAGATCTATCTGCACGTACCGATGGGCACGACGGTGGACGCAGAGACTCTGGCAGATCTGAGAGTCGCGAATGAAAAGCGGGTGGCTCTGTGGTGTAGTAGAACGCACAAGTTAGTCCTCCCACAGACACAACAACCGCCGAGCAAGTCGGCGCTTATCGGCCTGTGCTAGGGGTCCCCTAGCGGTTCGGCCCTTCCGGGACAGCAGTGGCGGCTCCCGCCGAGACCAGGCAACCAAGCCAGTTGAGACCTTGGGAAGACAACTGAGCTCACTGACTTCCGCCTTGTACCCCGTGCCCTCCTCCAAAGGATGGACGGCGGCGCGCGAGCGCT
>BSXT01001721.1:0-11852 GCA_030267785.1 Phytophthora fragariaefolia
GGCAGCTTTTTTTCGCTTTCGTCGACATGGCGATTGTGAACGGCTTCATCGTCCACAAGATCAAGATGCAGAAGGAGGGGAAACGCGTACCAACCCATGCAGAATACATGCGCCGCCTCCACGTCGAGTTGTTGGCTGTGACTGCTGCCAGCTTGTCCAACAACAAGCTAGCAGAAGACTTGGTCTCCATCCCAATCCCTTCAGCTGAACACCACCTAGAAAAGCAAGAGAGACGATACCGGGAGAAGCGACGTCAGCACCTCTGTAAAGTTTGCTCTGCGTTGGCCCCACCAAACGTCAAGGGCTTCGAGAGCCGCTTTTTTTTGCCTGGCATGTGAAGAGCTGCACGACGGATACGTCCCCCTCTGCAACTGCGTTCGCCGAGAAGAAACCGGCAACAGACTGACATGTGACCAAATTTGGCATGACTCGTGGGCGAACGGGACTGCCATACCTCGCCACCTGAGAAAGAACATCAGGTTCCGCAAGCGCAAACGCATCGATGATGAATAAGAGCACGACAAGGTTAGTTAGCTAGTGTAGTGTTAGCTGCTAAAGCCGCAATGAAATACATACCTCCATTTGCCTTTCCTTAGCAGCAGCTCCGTGCGTTCCCACACCAACGTTTCGGCCAGTTCTATCCTAGTTCTTCTCCACTTCCGTCTAGTCTACACCAACTTTTCGGCCAGTTCTAGACTAGACGGAAGTGGAGAAGAACTAGGATAGTCTACACCAACTTTTCGGCCAGTTCTATCCTAGTTCTTCTCCACTTCCGTCTAGTCTAGAACTGGCCGAAAAGTTGGTGTAGGAAGGCGCCGCCGCACTTTTGGCGCGTCCCGCGGAGTGCCAGTCGTTCTGGCGCGAAAACAGCTTTGCAATCGGATTTCGGGGGATACTGCCAGTCAGAGTTTCTGCGACAGGCATCGTTCATTGCACATCTTTTCTCAGCCAATAACAGCCTGGAGACCTTACATCTGGTGGATACATTGTAGCATTTATGACCACAGAAGCAAGCTTTATGTCCTAGTTCGCAGGATCTAAGACACCGACCATGGCGAACGGCTTGCAACGGATTAATTTTGCCGGTTAATCAACCATACAATAATTAAGGAAAAAATATATTCTGTATCATACAGAATATCTTCGGGTTAAAAGGGTTAAGGCATCTAGACGGTACTACCTCGGGCTCAAGGGGTTAACTTGCGGATGTCATCAACCCGACCGGTCACGAACGACATTCGAGCAGCATTTGGATGTGAAACACAACATCAGTAGTGTGCATCAGCAAGGTCATCTTTGGTCTTGTAGATGCTGAATCAGTGCACCACATCTCTGTGAACTACCACGCCTAAGAAAATTTGGCGAGGCCCGTGGGTACCAGCAGCCTCTGCACGAAAGTGACTCCACGTGATGGTAGGACTGGTGCGACTCAATTCTGGGTTATCCGCCGTTTCTCTTCAACCTTCGTTACGGAAAGAATCCAGGGCTTCCCGAACAACGCGCCGGTATTAGTAAACGTAATTGTCAATTAGTGTATATACTGCTAAGATGAAGCTTGAGACCAGTACGTGTCTACTGCCACTGTCGGCAAGGCCTATGTGACCGACGAGGAAGCCGAGAGCATGGAGTACAACGTGCGCAATGCTGCCACGGTGTGAGTTCGTGCCGTCGGTGGCAGCGGCATAGATGCTTCATATGGGCTTTTTTTCGGCAGCCCTCCACGACACAAAACTTTTCTAGGTAATGCAGTCGCGCTGTACGAATAGAGCTGTCTACCTTGTAACGAGAGCCACCGCCATGCGCGATGTACAGTAGAAGATTGCCGCCTTCGCGGATGCCGGCATGGCAAACTATGTCTGCTGAGGACCGTTGCATGTAAAACCATGCGCCGGTACCGTACGGTGGATGTTGTGCGCATATGTTCCACGAATGTTTCTCGATGATACCCGAAAACGCCGCCCAACAACAGTTCTTCGATCTGTGAACTGCGAACTTAATGTTGCAGAAGGTGTAAGTTGGCCCTGGTTTCACTGGACGTCTTCCAAAAATGAAGCAATCACCCTACATAAAAATATTTAAGAAAATTATATTTACGGAGACCATTTTCACGTCTGAGTAAACGAACTGTCGTTTCACCCTCTCATTGTGCAACTGCTTAAACATTATATTATGTATGAAGCTCCCTGTTTCAGCAACTGAACACATATATCACGTGACCTCTGACATATAGTGACCTCTACACAATTGATATTTAGAGGCAAATTTATAGATGCATTTTATGTCAAGTTAAAGTCATTTTTGGTAGGCGTCCACTGTCTCAGTGTGACACCCTTTTTCAGCAACCATCAATTTACTTTAATACAAAAAAAAGATTATATATTTATGCCTACTGAACTACAAATGCGAAGATATTACAGAACTGTTAGACGATGAACTTGTACTTACCTTTTTTGCTGACTCACGCGGGGTAGCGAGCAACAGCGATTTGGAGCCGAGTTGAATCGGCCATCCAAATCTTCGCTGCTCCAAATCTTGCTTCTGTCACGCGTGAATGACACTGTAACTCCTTTGCTTTGGATCAATCCTGAGAAGTTTAAGTGATACGGTTTAATTTGGAGTTAGTTTCACTGTCATGCAGTAAGCGTTAAGGTTAGCACTTGTTCGGCATATTCAGCATGCATACAGTTGAGTCCCACCTCGACGGCACATTTAAGGGCAGGGCCCCACTACAATTCAGCGGCATCTCAACGCTAGCATCGGTTCCCTCAATAAGCGCAGGAAGCTTTACAAAGTGATTTGACAGGTAACCCCGAAACAAAGCCAGCTGAAAATCAGTGTACAGATATCTGGTTAGGTAGGGCTGAGATTATACTTGTTTGGATAGAATACCGACATGCCTCCAGCAGTTCGTGGTTCCTCCAGCTATTAATAGATGACAGTTTCCACATATCGTGCTTGTTTTAACGGCAATAGACGCTATCCATCAGTTTGAACCTTGCTGTCAACAAGTTTCAATAAAACGGGAGGGAAACGCGCGATGGCGACCTCCCATTAACCAAAATCTTACTTTTGTGTTGATCAGCCGCACACTCCCCATCGGATACGGTTGTGCATTCAAAGTCAATGGTGGATCGACTGCAATTGTACATGTACTGTATCTACCCTCGATCGGGTGCATATCGGGTGCGATCGGCAGGGCGGGGTCGGCGACCCCGCCCTGCCGACACCGGGTCGGTAGGTTAATTACATACATGTGTGTATTGAATCTGGATGTCCTCAACTGTACAATGCAGAATGTGTAGAGTATCGTACTGTAGGACGAAGCTCGCCATAAATGATGCCAACGATGGAAGGTAGCGGATTTGCTGCTGTGGTCCCAGCTGGAGAGTTCTCGAAGCCGGACAATTCAGATGCCGTCGAGGTTCCAGCCTGGAACCCAGCGTGCGAAGCGTACGTTCTGCGCTCACGGTGTGGATAGATGGATACATGTCGATGGAACAAGTTTTTTAAGAAAAGCCTCATCTAACAAATAGTTTATTTGAAAAATTGTTTGCAGAGCGTGTACACTGTTAATGCTGGCGGATCGTCCACCATCAGCTGGTACAGCATCAACACATTGGCAAAAATAGTAGCTATACCATTCAAGCACTTAATTACAGTCTAGTGGGGAGTATTCAGCTATCGAAGAGGCTATCGAGCCCATAAAGCGCAAATATGGGCTGGAGAAGACACTGGTTTCCTCTCCCTACGTTTCTAACGCTTGTCACGCCAGAGAATATGGCACCATATTTCACAACGTCATATTGAAGGATTTGGGATTACTCCGTTCAGTAGGTTACAGCAAAACAGCGTAGCAGCACGACGTGTCTCTAGCGATGTATTGGTACCACTCTGCACTATTAAATCATAAGTGCACAGTGCCTAAGTGGACTTTGTCCGTGTCGCGGGTCCCAGTAGGAATCTAGGGCCCAATGAAAAGTCCGTAAACTGCAACAGATCTAACTTAAGTATTCTGTCATAATATGTACGCGTTGAAGAAAGTATCATTTTCAACGATTCGAGATTTAGCATGTACGTGTACAGTACATGTACATTGCGCCCATCAAAGCACAGCCGGAACAAAACGTATGGGAGAGCTTGCGACGGGATCGGTTTGCCCACGTACCGTGTTCTACAGTGTACATGTACGTGAATAGTACAGTACTGTAGCTCGGTTTGAATGAACCTTCTGGCTCGGCCAGTTGACAGCCAAGATCCCTGCTCTACGACGGCATCTGGATGAGCTGATGAGCCTCAAGTGGCCAATCGGCTGTGTAGCGCGCCTTCTTGCGTGGTTTATGTCCGGGGCCTGTACATTCATGTTCAGGCGGATCTGTAGCTGCAGCATTCCTCAGCGAGATTGCCGAAGCGTTCAGCATCCCGCTCAACGCGAAATGCTGCAACCTAAGCGGTTGAGTTGTCTGCTTAACTACACTGCATCAAGCAGCTGCCGGTAGTGTAAATGATGGCATTATTTGAGATTAGAGGAACTCAGTGCACGAGGGCGGAATGGGGCTTTCCAACATCTGGCCGGTCGAAATATCTTCAAGAGTCCTTAATCAACGACCAGGGCTTCCCGTGTTGCAGTGGCAGTCCATCCCCATCCTGCGATGGCTCGCAGCCGATACCTTGACTCGCCTGATGGTGGTAGGCTCTTCAGCACCCTGGACTTACCATAGCATCGAGCCGCACTGAATCGCCCTACGAGCACTCACCGGGCGATGCCCAAGAGAATTCATTCCGCGCCGATCCCGACAAGTTCTGTTTGCTGATACCTTCCGGCAGAATCATGGCTCGATTGAGAGTTGTGTCTATCTTGATCGCAGTGGCTGCGATTCTCACTGTTTCTGAGGGTGTTGACTGGGGTTTTAGTGATGAAGATAGAGAGGCGCAGAGCCGGTCGTCGATCGATTCAACAACGGAGCCGCGGCCATCCCGTACTGCTACGACTCCTCCGACAACGACCTCACCTTCCGACGAATTGTTGTCTGGGTCATCTTCGCTCAGAGATGACGAAATACCGAGCGATATTGCCACCCCCGCAACAGCCAAAAGCACTGTCAGGTCGACGTATCGCAACTGGGTTGGTCCCTGGAGCATGTCCACCGACACAGCGTGCTATCGAGAAGCTCACGTTATGGACGTTTGCCCCAGTAACTACGACCGCAATGACAAGACCAACACTTGCTGGACGGAATGCCCCCTGGAGTATCCTGTGGAGTGTGGGATGGAATGTATACGACAAAATGACGACTGTGGGATTGAAGTGGCCAGCAAAGTATCCGCTGTGGCGATGATGATCTTCAGCACTGCCACGATGGGCGTGTTTGGCGAGCTTGCGAAATTGGGCAAGACAATATCCTGGGCTGTCAAGTGCAGTAACTCTATGATGCTGGTGATGCGCGGTATCATTCGATACATCCGCAACATGAAGGCGGAAGATCCGCAGGCATCGGATCGGAAGCTGTTGCTGTTGTTGTACCAGACAAGCACAATTGCTACAGATCTACCTATCGCTATAACTGTTTGCATGGGCAAGGCCGTACCTCCAAACCTCCGACTCTCCCAGTATGTGCTGTCGACGGCGCAGTGGATGCTGATGCAAGCTCTTGCCCACGACGATGATATCATCTCCAGTTGGTCGAGGTTCAAGGCTTTCCTCAAGGGAGCCAATTTCACCGAAGCTGCTGAAGAGATCACGGAGGGCGAGATCGAGTCGCTCGAGACAGCCATGAAACAGAACTCGAGTTGCAGTGGCGACTTAAAGTCTTTGACCGATCGCGTATGGCTGACCATCAATGAATACAGGCAAGACAACCCAAGCATCACTGAAGACGAGCTACGGCTAAAACTCAGCGACTCGGACCTAGTGCTCTACGATGTCCCAACCGTGACTAATAACTGCATGAAGCAACTGACCAACGAGTCGACCAAAGAGACTGCATACAAGACCCGTGACACCCTGCGTAAGACCTTCGGAGTGATCATCAACGACCTCATCAAGTCTGGCAAAAGCGACAATGGCACCTCATTAGACGAGAAAGAAACTGCCTACAAGGTAGTCGACGCTGCCTTATCCACCGTGGCTGCTTCCTTGCTGGACCCTACGCGCCTCACGCTGCTACTATCTGAGTATATTCAAACGATATGTGGCCCGACGCAGTTTATGGGCGAGATCGATGACGGCACGGAAGCCGCCACACTGGGACTGAATACGCTCGAAGATGCCTTCAAAGGCAGCTCCATCTCCTGGACTATGAAGGGCGATGGGCAAGTAATTATCAACTTCACAAGCACTGACAAGAAGGACGTGACCGTGAATATAATGTCTGGTGGTGATAAAATCGACGAAGTTGATATCGCTGCAGGCAAGACGGCTCAATGGAAATCGAGCATCAAAACGCTCGGTGGTAAAACACTGTACTTAGATCGCTGGCGGCCGGGATTTTTGGGACTTCCTGGCACTGGTGGTGGTTCGCTAGTGTTGTGGGTGCCCAAAGCATCACAGGGTGGCCACCTAGAACTTGAAGCGAAGATCAACGTGAGTTAGAATGCTCTTTGCCATTTAGTGAAGCCTCAAATAGCCAATAAAGCGGTTCTATAATCATACGAGTATCAGTAGGATTCTACCTGAAACCACGCTGGTGGAGAAGTTTGACAAAGGTTGTGTATGCTCTAGAACAGCATTGTTTCGTTTGAGTAGTAGCGAACAGGATGGGTGTACCAGTACAATTTTCGATATACTACTTCTAGTAGTATTACAGACAACGACGGTGAAACTAGACCCCCCACAAAAGCTCGCCCCCCCCAAAGGGAGATTTTCAACTCAAGTAAAAAAGCAAGGCCATTATTTGCTATTTTATCGTTGTCTGTACTTCTGTACTTAGTAATACTTGATGTACTATAGTAATAGTACTACTACAAAAGTACTTAGTACAATATTCGTCTGATGGTCCAAATTCTACGTACAATAGTTCAGACAAGGAAATGTACTAAAAGTATAATACGAAATAATTCATGCTCTTTCGTCTACATGTACTTGATGCACGCTGATGCAGGTAAACCTTAATGCAAACTCGTGAATGTGTGTTATAACACTTATCATGTATGAACACTTGAATTTCCTATGATGTAGTAATAAGTGTAAGTTGGCATGGTTCATATCGTAGGAGTGAAGCTCCTATCAGATAGGTTTGCGTACTAACCGGATAGAATACGCCGAAGAGCATTAACAGTACTGGGGTTCATATTTGAAGAACAACAACATAATGTGTTTAGTTGGAGTTTAAGTCTACAGCGACATAATGTGTTTAGTTGGAGTTTAAGTCTAGCTATTTAATCGTAACACGCAAACTATCTATCGCTTGTCGTGTTTCCGTGGTCACCACAAAATCAAAGGCTACTCAATTGGAGTAAACTGATTTGGTTACCGGTTAGTCGTGCAGCGCAATGAGCGATAGCTTTGGCACACGAGTTAACTGCCGAAAATCGCTGTCTGTTTAAGCCATCAGAGTCACACAAGTCCGTGTTTCGGTAACCCGATCGTACAAATATTGGCTTGTAGCGATCTCAAGGTAGGAGGTCAGCATAAACTCGCATTCATTTCCTCTCCTGTCACAGCGAAGTAGGCATATGCGGCTTCCACTTCCCGAAGCAGCCCCTTCCACTCTGACCACTGGGGCATAACGACAGACGCGCGAACTGTGAGTCTACAAGGGAGTGAGAAGTAGTGCTCGGATGTTCTGGGGGACGGCAAAGTTTGTTCGTCAAATTCGGTGTGGATTTGAGAAATCCACCTGCCCCCAAGGTGGTGGATCGCACAAATCAAATCCATAGTGGTACAGCATCAAAATTCCGCTCAGGCCAGCCCGAAATACCATCGTATTTCAAGGTGACTTTGGAGAAATGCAATTCGATTTGGTTGATTTTGAAACCCCATATTGGCGAAGTTCTCTCGAAACTTCTCGAAAAGAGTCGGGGACTTCTAATAGTAGGGTGTCTTCTATTCGTAAAAATCCGTTTTCATTAACTGCTACACAACGAGTTTACTTTTATTTAATGTTTGGGACCTTGCAGGCAATTTTGATACTAGCCTAGAATCAGTTTGGTGCTTTAAACACGCAGTTCTTATTGGTTCTGCAAAGTCGCTCAAGGTGTCAAGAAGTACTCTAAACACTTCAATAAAGTACTTAATATTTATAAAAACGAGCTAATGTACTTGAATACTAAAAGCGTCGGTACTGGTATTCGATACTAGCGAATGCTTGATAATGTGCCGCTGTATATCACATGTAAATTTACGAAAGTTCTTCTGTTTCTTGGTTCATTAATACCTCCAAAGTCTGTCGAGAAGGGAGGCGCCTTCACGGGGGGGGCACCAAGCAGAATGATTGGAACACACTCGGCTCCGACTAGAAGACGATGATTCTGCATCAGTTCAACGACTCTCCCCTTACCCCCTGCTCCCTATGGTCATGAAGCTGTATGCACTGGGCTTTATGATGACCACGCTGAAGAGGACCGAAGTAATATCTTGCACGAGCGCACTAGAGCACGAGCGCACTAGAACCCGCAAGATTGTTCTGAATCGAAGGACGCATCTGTACATGAGTATTTGCTGCACATAGGTTATCTCAACAGCAGCTGTTGGAATGTCAAGCCAAACGGTGTTGACGTTACGCCTAACGGTGTTTTGAAATACGAGACTGCAATGTGAGAACAGGCACCGTGAATGTTCATAGTAACTAGCTCAGGTGGCAAGCAACTAATATAATCTTACTTTCTCTTCATTTCTTCTTCGCAAGTGACTTAGATCAAAAGACTCCACTCTGAAATAAGTGGTATGTTACCGACGGCTTACGTTGCTCGGTTTCTTTTCCTGGGGCTTCGAGACGTCTTGTTTCATCTACTACAGCAGTAGTCCGGGTAAAGTAGCTCAAGTGGTGAGTGGTTCAGTTAGGTAGAACTGTTTTCACTCGAGTTGCTGCAACATAAAAAGATGTTGGGGGTTCCCGGTTGCGTGATGCAGTGATCCGATAATAAGTTTGTCAACAGTGAGGCTCTGGCGTTTTATCTCACCAGTTAAGCTTCGTGTGTCTCTTAACGAGCTTACACCATCCATGAATGTTGTTGAGCCTTATTTGAACGAAGGAGAATCTAGTAATCACCCACGAATGTAGTGCAAGTTCTTTCTTTTCAAGCACAAATAGTGAGTGAATGTCGACCGAGCGTGAGAGAGATAACATTTACTTGGGTGGCTTGCTTTGTGCAGGACGTTCACCATCACAGAGTTTTGCTACCAAACTTACTGGAGATTCGCAAAATCTATTGGTTGAAGCTGGAAGATGAGAGGATTGACCTCTTTCGTAAAAATGCGCTGTTTAATTTAATTATTTTCCAGAGATTTATACCGTACTTACTTAGAGAGAAGTTTAAGCCGATATTTGGGAGCTCGTTATTTGGAGATATTGCCTTTTATGTGTTCGGAGCGACTCCGGAGATAAAATACTGCGACTACGAACCTCACTTCATTTCGGGCAGCTATTTGGGCAATCCCTTCGTTCTATAAGTTGAAACGAGTGGGGGAAAACACATACTGAGTATAAAACTGATATTTGTAGAAACGATGATTGTCGCGTTTACCCGGGGCTTGATTCCAAAGAGGAAAGTTTATTAATGAGCAGAAGTAGAGCAAAGAAAATCGAGTGCCTCCGCTAGAGCGCACTCCTACATGAAGACGAGTGAGAGCGTGCGAGCACCCACTCGTTGTGCAAACTGCGTGCCGCAGCCCACTAGTCTGCCGCGCCATAATCCTTGGCACGCGTCCTGCGCTCCGACGTGGTGCTGATTGGGCACCAGCACGAACTCGTGTTGCGACGCAGCCCAAGCTTGAACTCTGACCGTCATCACGGCGACAATGATCCAGCGGTCTTGGTGGGTATTGAGTTGACCCTCCAACGATGAAACTCAAGTCAAATATAGGAATGGCGTCATAGAAATGTAGATCTTAATCTTTTTCATGATCGGTGGTCTCATGATCGTAGTTGCCCAGACCCTACATGTCATACCGAACAAGAAACGATAGACGATCTATAGAAGGAAGAAGTGGATTGACCACTGGCTTGGCTACTCGGGTAAGCCAAGCGACAGAAAGCAGCTACAATCCTTTCTTGCCATCACACGATGGACATCTATGCACGATGAAGTCATGGCCACGATATGGCGAGAGAGAGAGCAGGTGCTACTGTGGCGTCTCCGAAAATGACCTTGTATTCAAAGAGGGTGCTGATTTTTTCAAGCACACGAAGGTTTTTTTTAAGTAACAGTGTTTTGTGGCGTTTTTTTCAAGCAAGTCTGCGAACTTAGTGGATTTCCGGGGGGGATTCCAAGTAGCATAGGTTACTAAAGCCGTCTAGCTCGCAGGGCTTTTACTCGGAAAGGACAACTTTAGATAGATTCGTTGAAAGAGTGTTACAAAACCCAAAATAATGTCTTCCGTGGCATGTTCACTGAGGAATGTCTTAGAGTGCATTAGCAAAAACGCTATCAAACGGATACGGCGTGGCTGACAATCATGCCCGATACATCCGAGTTCGAGTTTGCTTCGTCGTCCGATTCATTCGCCGAAGAGGAAGCGACCACCCATCCCAGTTCAAGAACCGCTAAATGTTCGTGCTGCAGTAAATTACAGCCAAGGGTAAAGGGCTTGATTAGAATAGGGAACTGGCTTCGCATTTGATACATTAACAGATTACTATAGTCAACCTTGCTTGACTTTCTTTTTGCTTGGAAATCCGCCACCGCGCTCGGGGTTAATTGTTTTGGCTTATTTTTTTGCTTGAATTTGCTTGAAAAAAAAGCTTTTGCAGATATTCCTATTTGCTTTAATGAAAACATATCGCCGCGCTTCATGTGTTACTGTAGTGGAGGGCTATTTGTGAGCAAACCCAGCCCACTCATCGGGTGCCATTCAAGTGAATGGCACCAAGCTGGTAATAATAGAGATAAGAGCAGTTAGGCGACCGCCGAGGCCAGCAGAGTGGTCGAGGTGGGCAGAAGAGAATTTGCACAACCGATAACAGAGCTTTGGTTTGTCAGGAAGCTCCAGCTTCCCCAACAGTGTTCCTAGCCCTACTACAGTTACTTCGTATTCCAGTACAGCGAAGTTTTGTTCGTTTTGGAGGGATTGATTGATAATTGTACTACATTTGGGTTGGGTTGTTCTGTTCTCCGAGGTTGTCTTTCTCCATCATGAAACCGCCAATAAACTTTTTGCATACTTCCCCTGCCTCTATGATAGCTGCAGAGAGTGGGGGGGCTGTTCGAGATTGGGGCCAAATCGCGTGAAGATCAGTCCTCATCCTAGCTCGAGCAGAGCTGCCGAACAAATAATATCATTTTTAATGCATTATAATACTGACGAATGAATTGTTAATGGGAGGTTATCAATATAAATTAGCGTATTTTTGTACTACTTCATGTAAACTATGCTTCGAAGTAGTATATTATGACTGAGTGTTTATGTGACGTGGACGTCCGTCTGCCAGTGAGATGGCAGAGGACTCCGACGTCAATGGCTAATACATACCTTTCTGTTTACGCTGTACAGCGTAATAAATCATTGCATGGTTTATATTCGTTACATGCTATCTTACTGGTCAATATCAAGAATAATCATGATTATGGGACGCATAAACATGGAGTTTCATGCGACCTCATTGGCTGAAAATCCTTGAGATGTGCAAGAATCAAGTTTTCGAGCCGAACTTTTGATGATGGGACGCGAGTCGCATATTTGGATCAAGCTACGTTTT
>BSXT01001722.1:0-39030 GCA_030267785.1 Phytophthora fragariaefolia
AATTATTTCGTTCATCACTAAGCGTTACCATTAGATACTGCGAGGTTGAAAATAAGTCGTGCTAGGATTTTAGTTGGGGGTGAACACAATCCACTTTTGCAAGACAGCGACATTTCATTTTTCTTGAGTGCTACCTACCCTCCTTAGCTCTCATTGAATACACAGCACCTTATACGATCAGCTTAACCCGAGACGAGCCTGCTTCAAGGCTTTTCAGGCTGCTCGAAATACGGGATCTCGCCGTGCGGCGTCACCCGCACAGCGTGGCGGTTTCCAGGAAGATAGTCGTATGTGGCGTAGTGGACAGTGGCGCGGTTGTCCCAGATCGCGACAGCGTCCTTCGACCAGTGATAACGCACCTGGAACTCTTGACCCTGGGCGATATGCTTGAGCAAGAAGCGCAAGACCGCATCTGACAAAGCAAACCATGAATGCATTAGCTCAAAACGACACGCGAACAACCCTAGCGCTGCGCTATTACATACCAGACTCAGCTGCTGACAAGTTGTTGATGCGTGTCGTGAACTGGGCATTCACGTACAGTGCCTTACGACCGGTGACGGGGTGGGTGCGAACAACCGGGTGCTCAAACTCCACGATGGGACGGCGGAGAGTCTGGCCATTGGCAATCGCACTTTCGGCTTGATGCTGTGTGAAATCAAAAGGCAGATTATGAGAAATCGTCCAAAATCGGAATACTTCAAAGCCACGAAATACCTTGCTGCTGTGGATAGCTGTAAGACCTTCCACAAACTTCTTGAAATGGGGGGTGAGGCGCTCATAAGCCTCATATGCGGATGCCCATAGCGTGTCGCCACCCGTGGGTGGAGTCGTCAACACCTTGAAGCTCGTGTACGAAGGCGGCTAGCAGCAGCAACAACAAAGTAAGCATTTGGGTAATCACTTCGTCGCGTGGTATGTGTCTCCTTACCTGGCGTTCGTAAGATACGTCGCTGTGCCACAAGTTCACAGGTTCAAGCGCCTGCGACTTGATACGCTTCTCGCTAACTTCAAGCGAATTTTGCACAACATGCACCTGAGGAATCCCCTTCGCGTGACCCACCGTCTGGTGCACGTGCAAGGGGCCGTAGTAGCGACCCAGATCCAATTGCTGCTCGATCGAGATCTTCTGGTCCCGGAAAAACACCACGCCGCGATGCGCCACCAGCAACGCCAGCTCGTCCTTCTGCGCATCCGTCAGCTCGTTCAGCTGCAGACCCGAGATCTCCGTGCCGATCTTCGGCTCCAGGTGCGTCACGGTCGCGTCGGCCAGCAGGTTCTTGAACGTCGGGTCGGCCTTCAGCGCGCGGTCCTCGTACGGCAGCACCGGGATCGGGTCATACGTCATGGTGGGGAACTCGCTGAGCAGTTCCGGGTGGGTGAAGGGGGCGTGCTCAACCTCGATGTTGAGGGCGTTCTTGATGGGAACGGGCGAGGAGGCCACCGCAGTGGTGGCGGAAGCAGCGGTGGGGGCGGGGTCGTTGTTCTTGGGGGCCATGGCGCTTGAGTGGCAACTTGGAAAGTGAAATGGTGCAGCAGACTCTTCATGTGGCGAGCGTGGCCGAGATGGCCCAGGAAGAGATCATCGCCGTGCGTACTTATCTGCCGGCAGCTTCAACGTGCACACGTAGTGCTTGGCGCTCACTCTGGTTGGATATGGCAGCCCATCCACTAGGGGCGTGGCGATAGAAACCGTCAATTGGATCAAATGGACCATTGTCGACATTTCTTGAGCCCTTCGACATAGATCGGGCGCCGAACGGTGGACGACCACGGGGTCACCGATCACCGAGCGTCCATCACCGCGTCATGCTTGATGCGTGTGGGCGATCTCTTCATTGATGCTACCGACAGAGCGCCGCTGCGAGTCGCGACTGGAGGAATCAGCAGCCAATGCTGGGCTGAAGTCGAGGCTCCTGCCCTGGACGCGGCAGACGCAGAGAGCTAATTGGTACACTCGCTCACTTCGTCATCGACGCTGCAGGGATCGACCGAAGTCGTCGTGATGAGGGCGGCGACTAACATGACCATCAGTGTTAACCCCCCCCCTGGCTCACATCCTAAGCGCGAGCACAATAGGCAAACCGAGTGGAGGGCGCAGCCGTCGTGGAGCTGCCATGGGAACGAATTCGGAACCCAGCAGCAGCAGCGGATGCTGTCCATAACTCAATCAGCGTTGCCAACCACAAATGGCGCCACGCATTGGGTCTCCATCGCCCCTGCTTACGCCGCAGAACACGACACCGAATATTGCCACCGACTACAGCACCCAAACACTGTCGCCAAAGCCTTCTACCGACCACAACACGAAATTATGGGATGCTCGACCGTCCAAGTATTCACAAAATATCATTAAGAATGTCTGCGTCTTCATCTTTGTCTTGACAGTGTGTGAGGAAGTGGCAAGTTATGCCGTCAATCAATCGCTTAAAAACTTTTTTCAGCGGCTCGGCTGGTCAAACAAGGGTTCAAATTCCATGAAGCTAACTTACGACTCGCTTAGTCAGTTCGCGTGCATTCCAGCGGGTTATATTTCGGATGAATTTCTCGGCAAGTTCAAGACCCTGCTAGGAGCGGCATCCTCCAGCTCGGTGGGCTTTGTACTCATTGCGCTCGCGGCGTTGCCCTCCATTCGCGCGACACAGTCTTTGAGCAAAGCGCTTTTCTGTGTTGGCCTTTTTGGTGGTGTCGCTCTCAACCAGGTGTGCCTCCGAGCACTGACCGTCTCATTTGGTGGTGATCAATTCTCTAGTACGTCTCCGCCAGATGAACGCGCAACTTTTTTCAGTCTAAACTTCTGGGCTTCTCGGATCGGTATTTCCTTCAGCTACGCGGTATTTCCTTCGCTGGCTATCCACGGTTTCGGTGCAATCCCTGCTGATTATGGTTTTGTGGCTGTATACCTCGTCGGCCTACTCATGCTTCTAATTTTCGTTGGGGTGATGCTATTCACACGCAAGCGCTATGTGGATATACCACCCACGAGGAGCGCTCTTGGCAGTGTGATCCGCGTTATTATTCGTCGGGCCAAGAATAATTTCCAAGCAAGGATGATTATACTGGGCACCGTCTTGTACCTGTCTGCCTTTTTGCTAAACTTCCCTGCAGCCTTCTTGGCCGACCATGGTGAGATCGGTCACAACATTTCCTACGCCTGTGGTGTTTTGACTGTCGTCGCTACAATCATCTACATTTACTACGCACGAGATTCCTCTTTCATTGAAGGAGCTACAGACGCTCTTGGAATCGAGCTCGACGACGATACCATTCGCGGCATGAAGCAAGTAATCCGTGTGCTGCCGTTTAACGCTTTCAACATGTTCTGGTGGGTCTGCCAAAATCAGCGTGGCAACAACCAAACTATCATCCAGCAAACGGACGTGCGCCTCGGCAGCTCCCCTGACGCTAGTCAAATTCCAGGCCCTACCGTCCAGATTTTCAACCCGTTCTCCGGTCTGCTGTTCGTGCCGCTCTTGGACAAGATTGTTTACCCTCTCTATGAGAAGTACGTTGGCAAGCCGCCTAGCCGATACGGCAAGGTACTTGCTGGCTACATCGTGGCAATTGTCGCCATGGTTTGGACCGGTTGCTTCGAAATCATCCGACGCAACTCGCCACTGTTGACGTACCTAGACGCAAATGGAGAGACGCAACACATATTAAACGACGACGGAGGCCAGCCGATGAACGATATTCCGTGGTGGACAGCTGTTCCCCAGTACTGCTTGGTGTCCCTGGCAACGGTCTTAATCCAGATTTCGACCTACAACATTGGGTACACGGAGGTTCCATTGAGCTTGTGCGGTATGTCCATCGCTCTCGGATTCTTCATGAACTCAATGGGCAGCACGCTGCTCTCCATGTTTGTGCTTCTTTTCGGCAAGTACATCCCAACAGACTTGAACGACGGGCACATGGAGTATTTATACTTCACGCTTGCTGCCGTGATGGCTGTAAATACCTTCTTCTATGTCATTGTGATGCGAGAGATGAAGTTTGCAATGCTTCCGCAGGTCACCCATGAAGAGGATCCTGTGAACGAGTTGAACTCCAAGCGAAACCCAGCGGTGTCAGTTGCTTAGTCAGTTACCTCGGTCAAGAAGTTTTTAGACTTTTAAAAAAACTACTGTAAAAATGTGAAAGCAGTTTAGTTTGGCCCTGAAGTTGGTTTGACCCCCTTGGCTTCCCAAGCACACTTTCTCTCCATGAGAGATATTCTTCATTTACGCGTGCTAATTACCTCTCTGGAGTTTCTCAAGCAGCAGCGTAAATGCTTCATCGATTTTTGGTTCGTACTCGGCTAGAAACTCGGGAACGTCTGACGCACCGACCCGGTCGGGGCTTCGAATGAACTCTTTGGGTAGAGTGATGCCAACATGCGCAACGACGTCCATGTGAAATCCCCCGCCGAGAACAAGCTGAAGCTGCTCGGCGCATTTACTGCCCCCGTGTCCTCCATACGTCACGAGCACCACAGGCTTGTCCTTCCACTCGGTGTAGAGGTGGTCGAGGAGGTTCTTGAGGTGCCCTGGGTACCCCCAGTTGTACTGCGGGGTGAGAATCACGACGGCCGGGGTGGCGGTGACGGTACGGCTCCAAGCCTGGACGGCCGGGTCCGCGTATTCCTCCGGCGACTTGATTGCAGCCGCCATCACGGGGTCCATGACGGGTCCGATAGGCAGCGGCAGGTCCATGAGCTCCGAGGCCAGTACGAGCTTAGTATCAGACTTGGCGACGGCGTCGAATCTCGCGCTTAGCCAGGCACCCAGACCATCTCCGTTGTTGCTAGCGCGGACGCTGCCGACGATAAGGGCGACTCGAGATGCAGTGTTCATGTCGTGGCTGAAGATCTTGTGGTGGAGCAGGTAAAGGGCAAAGTGAGGACGTCGGGATGTTCGGATGAGGGGAGAGCGGCCACACCGTCATTCCCGGCAGTGCGAGTAAACCGTTGGAGGGGTGGTGGTGATTGTTACAGCGATACTGTAACTAAAGACGAGAAAAGCGAACTTGACACGCTCCGACGTTGATTAGATAGAGCGAGGCTCGCGCCTGGTTAGTTAGCTACACACTGAGACGGAGCCAGATGTCGAGGAGGGGCACCAAGCCCTTGGGGCCTGCGGTCGCGTCTCCTGTCACTAGAACAACATCCGGCACTTGGTCAGCGGAACGACGTCTACAGCAGCGGGCTGTACTCGAGGCGGCTGCGGCGCGCCTGCCACGACTTGGCGGCGACCACGTTGACGACCACAACGACGGCGACGAGCGCAGCCAGCATCACGGGGTTCATGCTCTGCGCAAGATCCTTGACAGCGGCGTAGGGGGCGAAGACTGCGTCGGTGAGGGCCATCTTGATACAACTGTGACTGCGTTCTGAACTGCCGATCGTATAGTGAGCCAAGATTCGCTTTCCGTTTTCTCCGAGCAATTGCGACTATTTTCTCAGATTTTACCCACCGTTTCTGATTTGCAGTCGGGGCCTGGAGCACACGTCATTCCACAGACCACTGAGTTGTGTGGCGCACACGTTTTTTGGGATGCTCTACCTAGTGGAAAAATCACTCTAGATTTTGTATCACCACCACGTCAGCGTTGTAAATCAAGAAGCTATTGCGGCCCGGAAAAAATCAAATTATTCCCTCGTGAGGTCTGAGACGGACAGCTTGGTTGATCTGGGGAAGAACAAGAGCATCATTTTCTGCATCAAAAGGCACACCTCACTAGAGTAAGCTTGCGGTCTGAGTGGAGGTAGACTTGTGCATTGATGCCTTTCCACCATAAATTACCGATTCTACTATCGATTTCATTCGGTAGCTTTATCAACAGATATCACTCATTTATCAACCACTTGATATTCTGGTGAATGGCAACTTGGTTTCGATGCAAATGGCGTCACCGATATACCACACTGTACTGTACTACTTCTACTACGAAGTACTACGTAGTACTACATGTAGTATATACTACGTAGTGCTGTACTAGTATGAAGTACTACATGTAGTATATACACGTAGTGCTGTACTAGTATGAAGTGTAAGGATCTTGGATGGCAACAGCACAGAAATCTCACAGATAGCTACTACAGTAGTAGTACAAGTCCTCTGTTGCCTATCGAACTGGACTCTCGAACTCCACGAGTCTACGCTCCGACACCATGAACAATCTTTGCTTTCACGGCTCCGTGGCAATCAAAGCCCAGTTTCTTCTGCGTATTATACTGTACATGTAGTATTGCATAAGGTAGTACCTAGGACTACAGTAGTAGTACTATCAGTCCAATAAAAAAGTCAGTGAGCACTCCTATAGTAACCTGTACTCTGAATTCGAAAACGCACGCTACATGTTTGCCCAATAACGTTGCCGCTGCCTCTAGCTTCAAAACTACAGCCGCACGTCCTACAGGCCAAAACCGAACCTCACTATAAGCGAGCACGGCCTCTGGACAGTATGTCTAGAGAAGGCGCGTGTAGTGGCGACGCGCGCGACGCTGTGCCCAAGAGCGAGCGGCCACCACGTTGACCACAACAACGCCCACGCCCACAAAGGCGTAGAATAATCCGGGCGAGTCACTCGTAGTGGCACCAACAGTCTGCTGCACACTCGACAGTGATGTGCTCATCAAGTTTGTTAAGCTTGAAGGCTCAGCAGCCACGAATGCGTAGTCCGGGTCGTCCGACAACGCCGACTCGGCCGTCTCGATAGAGTAGTACACTGGATACTTGGCCGGCACGGCCTCCGGTTCATAGATCAGCACCTTGTTTACCGCCGCAGGGTACACAATAGCGCTGGCCTCCCGCCAGAACCACCAGCCCTTGATATTGACATCGGTAGGTGGAGCGTTCACGTAACCCACCTTGCCCCATACCGAGGTGGACACCGTCAACTTATCGGTCACCTGTACCAGCATGTCACCGTCACCCCATACATCCACTTCCGACTTGCGCGCGACAATTGAACCAGCAAGCAGCTGACCGGGGCCCGACAACGTCAATGTCTCCTTATCGACAGTACCTGACGTGGCGAAGCTGGCAACACCAGAGCCATACACCGACGCATCGAGCTTCTGCGCCTCCAGATCACTCGTGTCCACCACAATGATACCCGATCCCGAAAGGGTCGTCTTTACGTCCCCTGTCGTTAGAGTATCCGTGACGAGAGCAACGGCGCCGCTGCCAGCAACCTCCACGTCCAGACCGTTCTCCAGGTTCACTGAAGGAATCTCCAGCTGCGCCAAACCGTTGCCAGTCACCTCCACCTCCAGCGACGCCAACGAGGCGTTCGAACTGGACTCCAGGTACAGCTTGCCGTCTCCCACACACGCGAACTTGACATCCGCCTCGACATTGTCGAGTGTCACTACATCCTCGTTCAACACAACGTTGCCCGAGAAAGCCGTGGTCACACGGCGCAGTAGGTTCTTCTCGAGGAGGTAGATCTGTGTCAGCACGTAGCCTTCACCGAAGGCGTCCTCGTTTTTCAGATGAAGCTTGAGCCCGTCGTTGCGGCGCGGGTGCAGGGGCTGAGCCTCGATCATGTTGAGTAGGTCCGTCGAGTTGCCGGTGACCACAATCTTGGCCACGACGGTCTCCTCGCTCTTCTGCTCATCTTCATCATTGCCTTCGTGGCGGTGGTGGTGCTTGCGCAACATCATAGTCGGGATCTCGATGGTTTCGCCCGCCAGGCTGCTATCGTTCCAGCCAGAGCCAGAGCCGCTCAACGACCCGGCGGACACAGCGCCGGGCACGAATCCGGGCACGACACCCGGGATTACACCGGGCACGACGCCAGGGGTCTGGCCAGGCACGACGCCTGGGGCCTCCGTGACCTCAGTAACTGGAGCCTCCGTCGTGGGGGCCTCCGTCGTGGGAGCCTCCGTAGCAGGAGCCTCCGTCGCTGGCAACAAGGACGGGTCCAGGTCCACGAACACGCGGCCCGGGATGGCAAGGTACAGCTGCTCCAGCTGCGCGAAGCTGGACACGGTCCAGGAGCGCTGCAGCGTCTGGTGCTCGCCCACGATGTCCTCGGGCGGGGCTACGTCCGATGCATCGAACGTCCACGCGTGTGCGGCACCAAAGGCCAGCGCCATCGCGGTCGCGCATGCTGAGAGCTTCATCTCGTCTTCCGATCTCCGCGTCAATCTCGAAATGAGTTTGGCTTGGCTGGATGATCCGAAAACTGAGGTCCACCCAATGCGACAAGCCAGTCCAGTCTGCGAAATTCGATTTCAAATTTTGACCAGTAATAATTAGATTTGTATAACCCTACACCTCATTTAATAAATACCCTCTGTAATCACACGGTACCATCATACCTGTTTAGAGCTGCGGGATATTTTTGGCAAGAATCAGCCGGAGGGTCGGGAAATCCACATATGAGCACAATAGATCCCTAGGTTTCTATAATGTGAGTATATTGACTTCTATTTTGTCCTGAATATTTGTCTTATGTGCACATTATGTCTAATCAGGCGAATTTGCCAATAATCTGATTCGGGGAGCTGGCTGTCGACACGGCAGCTGTCAGCATATCCCGTGGTTGGCTGGCGGGGAGAGCACGCTTCGGCTTGGCCTGCGACCGCGGCAAGAACGCCATGCATTGGGGAAAGTCTGCAGCAGCAATATACCTAAGACATTGGTCATAAAAGTAATCTCGAGAGCTCGCTAGAATTTAATATGAAGTTATTAAAAGTACTTCGAAGTATCATACACGGATACCCGTTCTAGATAAGTGATCTGGCCGTGCCGCCGCCGCCTCCCGTTCCGATGTTGCAGCTCAGAGCTCTGGTCCAGACCGAAGCGGTGCCTCCCAGACTTACCGGCTGCTTCAACAACGCACGGCACTATTAATACATGTACTTGGTGGAATGCTATTACGAGATCTGCCGCTGGACAATGGCGATGGGAATCACAGAGTCGCGTCGCTGCTCGACACCAATATCCTGGTTTCGCCGTGGCTGGAAAATTATGAGCTACCAAAATGAGTACATACCGGTAATAGTAGTACATGTCTATGCTTTCGCAGAAGTTGAACAGAAATATCGTAAGCCTTAGCGAGACCGTAGCTCGATGGTGTCGGAAGTGTAGCGTATCCTTGTTTGGAAGAGAAACATTATTTACACTAAAAGTCCCATGTGGTTAGAGGCCCTCCCTTCCATGTGTCCTCTGTCTCCTGCATGCAGATGGCTCCGAATGGGTGAGCAGCCCAGCCATCCGGTCAAGTGCGCACACCAACCCGTCTAACCCTGGACTTGATCAACGGACCGAGCCACGTGCCCTTCGGGTGTGTCCCCCGTGAAGCCCGAAGAATCGAGCCAACAGAACGAGAAAGCGAGAAGGAGAAGGATTGAGCCATGGTAGAAGACTGTGAACCACCAGACATCCTAACAAACCGACGTAAGGTTCATAGAGACGTCTGCTCTCTCATTATTTACACTAAAAGTAGCGGCACAGATTGGACGCGTTTTGCGGGTAGTCCATCTGCTATAGGATTTAGTCACTAAATCCTCCACTAAATTTTAGTGGAGCAATGCGGCCCAGCAGCATGATACGCGTCTCGGACCGAACCATACACCCACCGAGACTCTCGGTGGGCGTATGCGCTCTGAGCAAGCAGCCCAGTGAAGCTATCACAATGAAATTCGACTCCGGCGCCACTGCCATTGGGGGCAGCGCTGCGCTGCAGTCAGGGTATCCGATGCTGCAGCTCAGCGTGTCGACACGATTCAAGCCTCACTCCGAACGGGCGTTATTATACTGTAGCAGGCTTGTCGAGGTTGCACCGGCATGGTGTGGCACGGCGCGACGACCGCGGGCCTGGATACTTTATCGCTTACGTTACACAGCGAAAAGCTTATTCCGCCGTACTTTTCTGCCTGTCGGGCCAGAAAATAGGGGGACAGTGCGCCGCGTGGTTGAGGACGCCCAGCGGCCGGCGTCGAGTGCGGGGCACACAGCCGCCACTTGCCCAGCCCAGCCCAGCGCCGCCGGCACGGATATGAGCCACTTGTTGGCAACGAGTTGCTGCCACTGCGCGATTCAAACGAGGCGCCAAACGCAAGCGCGCCATACTTTATCCAAGTACACATCGTTTCACCATAGGTTGGCGCGGTGCAAAGACAGGCAATAGAGGGGGATGGGCCAAAGAGTCACACAAGGCGGAGATCCTCGGAGGCGTGCTGCGGGCCTGGAGCCACACGCTACGCCTAGAGCGTCCAGCGACCACCGTACTCTTCTCCGGCGTCTTAGTCGGCAGGAGCCGCCTTTGACGCTGCAGAGGGTCTCAAGCTCGACGCGCGTGGCGCCGGAGTGGGTCGGCGTCTGCGGTACTCGACAAGCGAAGCGAAAGTAACGGGGCATGCGATTTGGCGAGTGACATGTCAATAGGAATACGCGTCAATCATCAATCGGGTTGACGCTGATCTCGAGAGGTGCATGCGAAGTCGCAGGTTTTCTGCAGAGGGGCAAGGGGAGCGGGGAGAACGCCGCTGGCGGCCGGCAAAAGGCAATATTCGCCCCGCCCCGTAGCCCCCGCCTCGCCCACGCGCCTCCTCCGCCCCCCAGTCTCAGCATGGCGGACACGGCCACCGACAACCAGCCGGAGCCCGCGCCGCCCACGGACTCGGCGTCCGCCGACAACTTCGGCGACCTGTTGGCGCAGCTGCTGCAGTCGCTGCCCGCCGAGGCGTCGCGGCTGTTCCTGATGGCGCTCAGCGGGCTCTCCCCGAGCGAGAGCGCCGAGCTGTGCCGCTACGTAGACCGCCTGCGCGACGAGAAGCAGTTCCGCGTGATCAAGGCCATGGCCGAGTCCACCGTCGAGGGCAAGAAGAAGTTCATCCTGAACCTCCGCAAGAAGTTCCTCGTGCAGCAGGCCAAGCTGGCCGAGGTGCAGGCCCAGGAGGAGCAGAACATGGAATCGCACCTCAAGCGCAAGCAGGCGCTCAACGGTGAGATCGTGCGCGTGAGCCTCCTTCCTCTCTAGTTCAACACCACACTAAACCCATTTTTTCGATGTTTTTCTGTGCTCCAGCTGCCAGCCGCGTCAAGATGCTCAATGGCGGCGCCAACAAGTTTCACTCATTCAACGCAGTCGTGGGTCCCGATGGGTACGATCGCCATGTATAGAGTATAACTATAAACTGCACGTCGACGGCACTGACATATTTTCTTTCCTTATTTTTGCTCCGCCCACAGCAAGGAGACCAACGGCCACAAACTGACGGCCCAGCACTTGGCTGGCATGCCCAATGCCGATGGAACTGTCGTTGGGCGCTCGCTGTCTTCATCATCTGTGGTGATCTCCAAGGAAGATATCTCCCAGGTGGGGCGGCTGCTAAGCAATTCGCACATTGCCGATTCGGAGATGAATTTGCGCGAACTGGAAATCAACAAGAAGGGGTTCATTCCGGGAGACAACAACGCACCGACCTCAAGCCAGGACGACGATGTGTCCGCCGCCAAGCGCGATCGACCAGAGAGTAGCCGTACACTCGTTGAAGGCGAGCAGAAGCCTACACAGCGCACTCGCTCCGATGCAGGTACTCCCGTGGCAGCCAATGGGGAAGACACGGAGAACTCCAATGGAAACATGGAGCCCGCCGAAGACCCCGAGGCCCCGACTACCAAGCGCTGGACCAAGAGCCAGGATGCAGCCCTCCGTGAGAGCGTGCGTATCCACGGTGAAAAGAACTGGAAAGCTATTGCCGAGTTGGTGCCTGGACGCAATCACGCCCAGTGCCTGCAGCGGTGGCGCAAGGTGTTGAAACCTGGTTTGGTGAAAGGACACTGGTCGTTCGAAGAGGATCAAGTACTTGAGTACCTGGTGACCCAGGGCTGTAACAACTGGGGTCAGATTGCTGAACGTATCCCAGGACGCACTCCCAAACAATGCCGTGAACGATGGAAGAACCACCTAGACCCGGCGATTAACAAGGGCCCCTACACAGAAGAAGAGGACTCTGTTATCCTTACTGCGCAGGCACGGCTTGGCAACAAATGGTCGCAGATTTCTCAGCTCCTGAAGGGTCGTACCGAGGACTCGGTAAAGATCCGCTGGAAATCCCTGAAGCAGAACCCCAGCAAGGCTGCAGCTTCTCATGCACAGCACAAGAAGAACCAACAGCAAGCTCAGGCCGCTGCTGCTCAACAAGCAGCTATGGGATACAACAACCCTGCTCTGATGCGCCAGCGACAGTTGCAGCTTCTGCAGCAACAACAACACTTGCAGGCACACAATGCAGAAGCAGTGCAGCAACTTGATCAGCAGCAGCAGATGCAGCAGATGCGTCTTCATGAGAAGCTTATGCAGCAGCAAGCGGAAATGCAGCAAGGTCAGCACATTAGCCACGTCGCCATGCTCACAGACGACCTGAAGGCGGAGCCATACCAACAGAACCGTGGTATGCTCATGGGTCACTCACCTGGTGGTGACCCGAATATGTATGCTGCTGCTGCTTATGCTCAGCAGCCATTTGCTCCACCGCAGCAGTATGAGGGTCAAGACTATGTTGCGAATAATGGCTATGACCCGCGGTACTACGAACGGCAGACGTCCACTGGCGCAGGTAGCCAAGGCGCATCTCCTGCTCACCACACCGACCAGCACCAGAATGGTGGTGAGTCGTGGCTCCAGCCCGCTGTACCCACCACGAACGGCGAGATCGGCCAAGACGGCATGCCCCGGATAGCCGACAACCAACAGCCGCAAGCCCAGCAGCCTCAGCAGCCCGGCGCCAATGGTGCGGGCATGTGGGATCCGTACCCGCGACAGGATGCGTCGCAACTGAGCCCACTGAGTCTGCAGGTGAGTGAATTTCTTTTCTAAGAAAACCTCCCGCTGCGCCGCGCCACGCTGAGCGCCTGTTGTCGTTGGGGATGAAGTGATCGCGGAAGGCACTGCTTCGACGGCGTGGCCTGGCTTCGTCCTGCGAGGACGAATCTGAGCTTGACATTGGTTGCTGACAGCCTTCGGTCCATCGCGTGCATGTTGCAGGCGTTGTTGCAAGATCCTGCACGAGCTGGCGCGTTGGACCCAAGCTTTTACCAGCCGGTTGATTCCCAGCCGGCGGAGTCCGTGACGTACGAGATGGGCGCCTCGAGCTTCGGGGCTGCACCGAATATGGCATTTCCGCACTCGCAAGCGCTGTAGTGCGCGAGGTTGCTGCTAATTCTCCCGCATAGGTATGTATAAAGGGAAGTATAAAGAAAAGTGTCGTTTGCGGGGCTACAAGTTCTCGTCGTCAGACCTGCAAGTCAAATCACGGTACAGTACAAAAGTAGCCATGTTGCACACCCAATCAAGCTGAAGCAGCTGGTGGCTCAGGGCTAGGCGTGGTCCTTCCAGACTCGATGCGATCCGGATAGTCCACCCAGCCGTCATCCTTCTTTTCGTGTCACTATGCGACTTTCCCCTAAGAAGGGCATAATTCCGGATACGCTCGTCTGCAGATTTCAGTGGGAATTCTGTCCCTTCTAAGTTGTCACAGGGTATGCGTTCCCCCAAGAAATTTGGTGAGACGGTCGTTCAATCGCGCTATTGATTTCAAGCTCTCTGCTTTCCAGGTCCTAGAACCTTCTGAAAACGATGCATAAAGTGAAAGCACTTCGAAGGGGTATCGGGTGTATCTGGATTTCAGTTTCTCAAGTGTAATCACGCACACCGAAGCAGAAGCCCAAAAAGGCCCAAGGAGAGAAGCCGAGCCCTCATCCGTCCTCGACCTCTATAGCATTCTCTCTGTCGCTCCTTATGGCAGACGCCCAGACGATGGACCTGTTCGACGGCCTGCCGCTCGACTACAACTTCCTGGAGGGAGGCGACGCGCCCGCAGACGGATCGATGAACGTCGGCGGCGGCAACGCGATTCCCGTCAGCGGCGGCGGTGCAGGCTTCGTGGCACCCGACGACCAAATGCTGCTGGACAGCGACGTGCCCGGCTCATCACCCACCAACATGATGGCGCCCAAGTCCGAGAGCGAGGACCTGCTCACGCCGCTTACCTTCTCGTTCAACTCCAACGGGGGCGCGGCCGTGGGGCCTAAGTACCGCGTGGCGCCCCAGCACAAGCACAAGCGGGTACGCTCCAACCCCGACGTTCTGCAGGGCTTCGGCATGGCCAACATGGCGCCAAGTGTCATCACTCCGCCTGTCATGGGTCACAACGGCATGGGCTTTCCTCAGCAGCACAACGTCATGCCCATCGGCCCCGTCCAGGTGGATCCTCAGAACAATCCCATGCCATTCGGAGGAGTGGCGACTCCCCAGGGCGAGTCATTCCAGGAGATGGATGAATTTCTCAAGGAGCTTTCGTGGTCAGAGCTCAATCCCGACCAACAGCAGCAACTCATGCCCGTGGCGACCGCAGCGACGACGGATGAAAGCGGAATGCCCGTTGGAGGGGCGTCACCAACGGCCTACCGCTCGCAGCGCATCCAGGAAGAAGTGAACGAGCTCAAGATGAAGCGCAAGCGCCCCGTGAACCACCATTCGAGGCATCACTCAAACCCCGTGGATTTGCTGCATAACCTGGATCAATTCCGCATCCTAGCGCAGCAGACCAAGCAGCAGCAACAGATCCAACAGTTACAGCAGCAGCAAGCGCCACCGCAGCAACAGAACATGAACCCGAACCAAGGGTACCCGAATCCATTTGCCAGCTTTCAGGACCCGACCGTATTTCCGGCACCCCCGCAGCCGAATATGCAGCCCAACATGCAGCCAAATATGCAACAGTTCCAGTTCCAGGTGCCGCCTCAGATTGCCAGCGGTGCTGTGCACTCACTGCATAACCGTCGGTCATCTCTTGGTAGCAACTTGCCTCCACGGGCAGCGGCTCGCAGACGCGGTGCGAGTCGGTCATCGGGGCTGTCGATGGATATGTCACAGATGAACCTGGGGTTCCTCTCTGTTCCAGAGGAGCCAGGCATGGCCGATCTTAACCCGCACCGGTCGCCGCCACGGCGCAGCGCGAGTACGTCTGCCTCCTCATTAGGCAACAAGAAGGCAGGCTCTGATGACGCGAATCGGAAGCTGTACAAGTGTGGGCGCTGTGGACAACCTAAGGTGGGCCATATCTGCACGATGCCAGACCAGCGCAACAACTGGACTCAGGTCGATCTGGAGGTGACCAAGGGGCTCAAGGTCATGCGCATCAACTGCCACATCATGCCGGTGAAGGGCAAGTGGGTGGCGCAATGCGACGACCACGTGCCGCCGCAGCTGCCTGCCAAGGGCGAGGTCAAGAGCGAGGAGGAGGTCGAGGCGGAGCCCCTGGGGCTGTGAGCGCAGTCGGCAGGGTGCCCGCCCGCAACTGCATGTTTACTCGTATATAGCCACGAGCCCTCCATACAGCACTCGGTGTGCACACTAATAAGGATAATATGGACAAATGTGGGTTTGCTTTCGTGAGAGGGAGCAGCGGCGTCGAAGTTGAAGCATCGGAGCTGACGTTGTTGTAACACGTGTGTCCACCATTGCCCCCGCGCTGGCAAGCGTGCTCGCCGCAAATAAATCATCGCCGTGGCGTGCCCGTGCAGTGCGCACACCGCCACGTTCGCTCTGCGACGCCGATGTGAATGACCCGCAGCTGGGAGCCGAGGCGCATTCGCGCCGGCCGAGTCGATACATGTACCCCCATGCCATGCCGCGCCCAGCTGGGGGTGCGGAAGCCCTCTTTTGCGGCGGACCATCTTGCCGATCTTTGATGCAGCCCGCAATCGCGTCTGCTGTCATGCGGCGGCACGCTGCGCTCTCTGCGAGCGGCGTCGACTTCAGACTTTCCACCGCTGCGGATCTGCGCCGCACGCTCTCCGGCCCCAACTTGATCGGAGATCAAGACAAACAAGACGCGAGCACCGATAATATCGGCGATATATAGGGCTGAGGGCGCCGGTGCCCAGTTCCAGGCCTGCTGGGGACGTTCATAATAAGACCAGACGGTGCAAGTCACGCCGAATTGTCTTGCATTCACGATCCTCGCTTCCCTCGATCCTGTGATACCAAATACGATGAATTCAGAGTCGTTCTATCAAAAAGACTTGATCAATACAAAACATATTCCATAGTGCCGTCATACTGTGTTTTTCTATATTGCAGATCCTATCAGATAGCACAGGCAGGTTGACTCCAAACTCGTCCTGACAAAGAAAGCGCCCGTCGTCTGGCTCATGAGCGCCATCTGTCGCCCCTGGAACTGGCACCTGGTCTCGGGCCTGCTGGCCTGCTCCGCGATACGCCACTAGATAAACGAGCGAGTACTGGGCCATGCAGCGAAGGCGGCGGAGGCGCGCGAGCCTGTGCGCCATGGCGGCGCTGCTCTCTTCGCCCTCGCTGGCGCGCGAGTGGGTCGCGGAGCGCGCGTGCCCGGCGCGATGCGGGCTCTCGACGCCGCTGTGCCTCGTGCCGCGCGACGGCGGCGCGTGCTTGGCACTGAGCCCGGCGGAGACCGCGGGCGCGTGGCGTGTGACGCTCGACGCCGCCGCGCACAGCTTCGGCGCCGTGGAGCTGCCGCACGACGTGCAGGCGCTCACGCTGCAGGGAGACAAGACGCGCGTGCAGTTCGACGCCGCCAGCCTCTGGGCGGGCGAGCGGTTGGCTGCGCTGCTATTTATTGGCCTGGACCTGACGAACGCCACGTTGCCCAAGCTGCCGGACTCGGTCACGCAACTGCACATCGTGGACTGTGCATTTAGCACCTTCCCGGTGGCCTGGCTTCTGTCACTGCCCAGGCTAGAGACGCTCGTGCTGACGGGCAACACGTTGACAGAGGAACCGCGGACGCTGGCGCAGCTCAGCGAGCAGCAGTTCAAGTTGCTAAGCGCTCGAATTGCGAGTGGGTCAGTTTCAAAGCAGGGAGAGGCGGAGGCGAGTGAGGCGCAGACGACAGAGTGCACCGACGTAAGCGCAGGCAGGATGCAGAGGCTGGGTGGATGGCAGGTGTGCGTCATTCCTCGTGAAGTGGCAGTCGGTCGGAGGCTACAGACTTCGGCGGACTCGGCGTCTGGCGAAAGTCAGGCGGCAAATAGCAACGACACGATGAACGGAGCTAGCAGCAGCTCCAGTTCCGCAGCGGATCAGGACGACTCAACGCTTGTGATGCTCAGCATGGGCTTGCCGTTCATCTACTTCTTGTATAAAGTGGCACTCTTCTTTTTCTTCCTGCTCAAGAGGGATCGCAGCGACAGCGCTCAGGTGTCTCGAGTCAACAACACGAAGGACACGAACGCCGACGCGGCACATGATAGCGAACGGGATCGTCATACAGCCAACGCTTCGAGCACTTCCCCGCCACCGACTCCCTCGCCTCGAGTACATCGGCGACAGGACAAGAAACCTTTTAGCAGCAATAATGCTGGCTTTTGGGTGGACGAAGAACTGCAGCCGTGGCGCTTGGATTTTCAGCGTCTTAAAATGGTCAAGAGTCTCGGCCTACTGCCCACCGAGAAGCGCCAGACACTGCGCAAGCAAAGCGTGACAAGCGCAATGAACCCTAGAGAAATATGGCTGGCATCGTATTCATCGGGCAAGCATTCTGCTGCAGCTATCTCGCCTGGAGGAGGCACTACTGGTACCTTGGTAGTGGCAAAATTTGTGGCACCGAAAGAGGACCAAGGTCCTCGGTCTCCAATTAGTGGCAGCGGTGGTGGTGGGGCCAGAGACAAGCTTAAGGGCGAGCTGAAGCGCCAAGCCATTTTTTCACACCCGCAGGTGGTGGCTTTTATTGGCGTGGCCTGGTCTCGTGAAACACACTTGGTTGCTGTTACGGAGTACATGGCTCAAGGTGATCTCCGACAGTGGCTCCACCGCACGGCAAGCCAAGCGGGCAAGTGGTCAGTCCACAAGGTGCAGATGCTATTGGATGTGAGCAGGGCGCTGCTGTATCTGCACTCAATGCATCCGCGCCTAGTACATGGAAACTGTAATTCGCGGAACGTGTTGTTGGACCATGCACTACGCGCCAAGTTGAGCGATTACGGGGTTGACGGTCGAGCCGATGGCCTTACAGAGCAGGAGTTGATGTCGTACAGTGCAGTGGGCTCGGGTCGGTGGATTTCGCCCGAAGCATTACTGGGCCGTGAAACCAGCTCGTCGTACCCGGATGCCAGCGATGTGTACTCGTTTGGAATTTTGATCGCTGAGATGGACTCGCACGAGCTTCCGTTCTCAGATTTGATGCAAGCAAACCGGTCTGCCGTCCCCGAAACGGACATATTGCAACTGATTGCCAAGGGCGCGCTGACCCCAACGCTGTCACCAGAGTGCCCCAAGAGTATAGTCAAGCTGGTGAATGCTTGCACCAGTTACAAGCCCAAATACAGGCCCAGCAGCACACAGGTGCAGCAAGATCTGTTGCGTATCCTGGACGACTTCCGGGAGATCGAGGGTAAATCGACGGTCACTACCTCGGTCGGACCGTCACGTTCGAACCCGCGGTCGAATTTGGTATGAGGCTGTTTTAGCCAGAGAACGTATAAAGGGGTAGTATAGGAAGTTTTGACTCGAAGCGTGTAAAGAAAGTTGTTAAGCTGCTTACTGCGGTGCAAGTGTGAAAGCCGTCTCTCCAGCCCGCCCGGTTCGGGTGCTTGGTATTATAGCCCTCTACTTGCCGCCCTCCAAGCTTTGAGGTGGAATGGCAGCTGGCTACTAGGCAACATATTGGCCATGCCGATGCTTAACTTTATTGTGCAGGCTGCAACTTTCAGCTGCCGCTGTCATCATTGGAGGCCAGAAAAACTATCTTGGCTGCGGTGGGACTTGGTGACGTGTGGGGGGACGGTCTTCTCTGCTCGCCCCACAATCCTTCAGCTTTAATGCAGCGCGACTTCATGAACTGTGCGACTTGGCTCGCAGGCTTCGGATGCTCGGATTTCGGGGTGGAGGAAACTTCTCAACGCTGCAGGCCTTCGACATGGTTTCAGTGTCGCCGGTGTCGCAATCTCGCTGCTTGCTTGATACTAGTATAGTATACTAGTAATACCGAGGCGCAGAGACAAGCCGAGCGGACACGCCGAAAAGTATCTTTGCGGGAAGCTCTGACAGCTTTAATCGCCATTGAATGAGAGGAGGCCCACCGGTGAGCACCATTTCCAAATGGCACTCGCTGGCGGAAAGCACGTTTCCTGTTTACAACGAATCACCACTGCTGCTGCAGCACCACGATCAAGGCTGGCTGCGAACAAGACGCCGGAGCAGGCGTAGGCCGCAATACAAGGTCATGGTTGAAGCTGGCGCACTTCGCTGGTCGTCAACTGCGCTCTTCAATCAGTTACGCAGCCCGTCGCAACCGGGATCGTCACCTGGAGATAGAGAGCAGAAGCTATCCCTCAGCTCCTGGGTTCCTGCCACGTACGATACGAGCGCGTCTTCGTGCCGAGCCCTCTTGCAAAGCTTCACGAACGGCGCCAGCCTCCGAACAACAGCGTATGGTCTTTGCGTTCGGGATATCGTTCAGTCATTGACTGGCAGTCAAAGTAAGCATCAAAGATCGGGCTGAGGCTCTCGCGATCAACTTGACGGCCTTGGCACCGTAGTGGCTTCCACTTGCCCGCCACCATTGCTGCGCGGGCGCGGGCCGCAGCTCGTCGTGACCAGCAAATCAAGGCGGCCATGATCAGCACCCGGCTCCTGCTAACGCTGGAAAGATATACTTCGAACAAGAGCGCTCTGGCGTGGGTGGTGCGAAGAATATGGCGGCGGTGCGGGAAAGCCCCCGCACGCCACGGCCGTGGCCGGCGACTCGCATGGAGCTTAGAGGGTGCCCTGATGCGACTGTGGCGGCGGTTATGCTCGTCCATGCCGCGCGCTCTCGTTTCGGGGCGGCAAATTTGCCGCGCAATAATGCAAAACGCTGCAGCGTTTTGCGGGCGGTTCTCTGCGCACAGCGACAAAGCCACGTCGCCGCAGCCCAAGGATACTTCAGCCCCGCCGCGATATCAGAATCGCTCCGTTACGGCGGACTCGCCGCGGGCTATTCTTCCGTGCGAAGCGAATAGCGGAAGTAACTTCCCGGAAACGATGGCGGCGGCGCTCACTACCGAGTTCGCGGCGTGGAGCGCACATGCTCGTGAGCAACAACGACGAGGAGCCCGAGGCGGCCCTCGCCGAGGCCAACCGCCCACCCGACGCCAAGGCGCAGGCCGGCGGCGACCGTCGATCGAAGACGGCGCCGGACGCGGGTGCCGTTGACACGGAAGCTCCAGCAGACTGGGCGGTGCACGGGCTCGCACTGAGCCCCAAGCACCCGCTAGCACACGAGATGGTAGCCATGTTGCGGCCGCCGCAGGAACCGTCCAACGCCTCGTCGAATGAAGACGAGCGCGAGGACGACGAGTTGCCCATGCTCGAGAGCACGCGCACGTCCTGCTCGACGTCACAAGAGCCCGTCCTCGTCGCGGCCTCGAGCGTCGACGAAGCGGTGGACCGACTCAGTGACAGCGTGCCCGAAGGCGAGCTGCACGTCTGGGTCTACGAAGCGCACCAGCTCTCGGCCCCATGGCCGATGACCGACGACCTGTACGACCAGCACGGCCTCCGCGTGCGGTGCACGCTGCTGGGCGCCGTGCAGCAGTCCCCGTGCAACATCTCGGGAACCATGAGCAATCCCGTGTGGCGCCGAGCCCAAGACGGGGCTCGCGACGGAATGGGGGGACACTTCGCGTGGGCGCTCGGCCAGCCCGAGGAAACTGCCGGCGACGAAGACGGCGTCGGCGTTGAAGCCAGCGAATGCAAGCTGGAGATTGACGTGATTTGCGACGAGCGTGTCGTGGGGTCGGCCAGTGTGGCACTCGAGGACTTGCTGCTGTCGTCTAAGGCGCGCGCGTACGAGGAAGACGCGGCTGACGGAAGCGGCGCCAAGGTGATCCGGCTCAGTCCTCACTGGTTGCCACTCGCTGGCAATAACGCCGGACTGCTGCAGCTATCCCTCGAGTTTGTTCCGGTCCCGCCGCACCAAGGCTGCAAAAGCATCGAGTTGGTGGGTGCCAGAAACTCTGGTAATGAGATACGCGTTCCGGAGCTGCCGGAAGATAGCGAAGAGTACAATGCGGACCAGTCCACCACCGAATTCTTAGATCGCATGGCGGAACATGCTCAACAACGCAAAGCTCGTTTCGAGCCGCGCGATCTTGTCGAGGCGTGTCGAGCCGTCCCTTGGCTTGACCAACGTGACGACGTGCCCCAGCAGGACGAGGAAGATGACGGCGACTCGACCAAAGTAATCGTGTCAAGAAGCGGTGGCGTCACCATGTACATCCCTACCCAAGGAGACACCACACCGCCCAAGCATAAGTCTGTTGCGAGCCCTCCACGCCCCCCGAAACCATCCAAGGCGTCGTTCGGGCTGAGTCCTGGTGGCGAACAGGAACAATTGATGGACAAACAACTCTGGGATTTGTACTACTTCGGTATCTCGGACGAAGCCCCCGAAGCCAAAAAAGTTAGAGACTCAGAGGGCTTTACGCGCACCATGAGTATGGCATCGGACCTGTCCAACGACTTCTCGGACTTTACAAACCGCTCCGATGCCTCGATCTTCAGCCGACAGGCCAGTACGTGCGCCAGTGACGTCCTAGCGTACAATGAGCTGATTCAGGACATGGAGAGTGCTATGAAGTCGATGAATGAGACTACGCCACCGCCCAGCACAACCTCTAACCAAGAACGGGCCGATTTTGAAGGACAGACTCAAGCGGATAACCCAGCTGCAAAAAGTCCTGCTTCTTCGCCGACTCCGAAGCTGCATCTCAAGCTTCGACGCTTGAGCAGATCGACTATCAGTAAGCCTCTTGATCGTATTCAGTCCTTCTTGCATGGCCGGGCGAGTAATAGTAGCAATGCAAGCAACGCAAGCAGTGGAAGCAACTCCCCCAAAGAGCGCAGTCCTACAAGGAGTGATAGCAGCCCAAGTAGCTGCACTGTCAGCCCCATGGCTTTTCGTTCACGAAGTAAGACGCCTTCTCCATTGGATGGCGAGGGTGTCGTTCTGTTTGATCCCCAAAATCTTCCGGTCCCAATACCGTATCAACGTTCTTCCTCCCGTGATCAAGCAATGGAAGCTGCTGCCAAAACCGAACGTGAACGCAAAGCTGCGGCAGCTGGGCCACGACGCCGGTCTCTTCCGATCAACACGTTTTCGTTGCAACACCGACAGGAGATGCTCTTGCAGAAGCAGCAGCGAAAACGGAACCAGAGACAACAGCCCGATGCTCAGTTTGGGCTTCAGCCTTCTCTGTTGGCATGTGTGGATCCGCCACTACTCAGTCGTGCTCGCAGCGAGTCGCTTCACTCGCTGACTGATGTATACCTCCCGAAGACCGGGGACATGCACAGCGTGCAGGTTACGACTCCTGCTACTAACACCATCAGCGCGGCAGAACCAAGTTCGCTTCCTGCTGTTCATAGGGGAAGTGGTAACCGTGCAACCGCACGTCGACACTCAGGCAGCAACGTCGTGTACATTAATGGTGCACCGTTGTGCGTGGGCAAGTTTATTAGTGTCGGCAACTCGACGGGAGTGGTGCGCTACATCGGTACTACGCGATTCGCAACAGGCACGTGGGTGGGTATCGAACTCTGCGAGCAAAAAGGCAAGAACAGCGGTACTGTTGATGGCGAGAAGTACTTCAGCTGCCCTCCAAACCACGGCATCTTTATTCGTGCCAGCCGTTTAGACCTTTCGCTGCATTAGGTCTACACTGCATCTACAGCTTCCGAGTGGCGTTATGATGGAATCAACGCGATGAGTAACCTGGGCCAGCCACACCTCCTGAGCAAGAGCACCGGAAGTCAATGTCACTTTAGTTTCATCAACGTTTATGAATCCCATGCCTCTTGAAGCAAAATGGCCTGTACGTGATGAAGCAGATCGCAATGCTTGTCGCTACTGAAGCTTCCGAAGTAGGAATCCGGGAACACAACAGCACAAAATGCAAATTATGATGTCCCGTATTTTCTTGCGTTGTGTTTCATTTAAGAGCTCTGTCTACGAAAGAAATCTAGTTCTTTCGATGGCGGAGCCTGCAGTTGTTGCACTCTAGCACGTCGCAGCGCCGTGTGTTCGTGTTGCAAAATTTCTACAGAGCACATTGCACTCCAAACTTGTACATGGTCACTCACAGTCACGTCCAAAGCCGAAAAGAACAAGTTCACATCTTTAGGAGACAGGTTGAAAGCTTCGAGTGCCAAGTGGAATTGCTGTCTCGATACCGCTAATGCGTTTCGCGTCGCCAACACCGATGGAGACACATCCACCGATGAAGTAGTGTCTTGATCGACTAGCTCTGAGTTTGCCTGGTTTGTGCTAAATCGCTGAATCTCTTTAATCGGTGAATCTGACTGCTTTCTGTCCGAAGTCAACACTGGTGAAGACATGCTAGTGTTGAGGAAACCACACGCGCTCATGTATTCGTCTAGAGTCATTCGCTCAAAGATGCTGCGCTGCAGTCGCCGGTCAATATTAAGAAGTCCTTCGCGCCGTAGTCTAGCAAAAATTTGGGCTCGAGGAATTGAGTGGAGCAATCCACGTGCTGCTAGCTTTTGGAGAATGGCGTCTCGTTCGCGTTGCCGCTTGCGGGACTCGGCATTGACAACACTGCGAAAATCAGTCGCAGCGTAGACACAGCCCGACTTAGATGGAGTTGGTGGGCCCATGCAATATACTGTTGAGTGTTTGAAAAACGTTATACTGGCAGAGTGAGGCCTTCGTAGAGCTCCAGCCACCTTTCCAATTTCGTTCACATTTGTCACAACCAAATTACCTGCCTTTGGGACTAGACAACCTGTTTGGAAGCCTAAACTGGTGCCAGCAGACTTGGGGCGAAAATTAAGCTTTTCCTTATGTTTCTTCGGTTTCATCGCTGTCGAAGGTACCTCATCCAAGCCAAGCCGATATGCCCGGGGATGCTGCGTAGGATCTTCAACAGGTAGTTCGTATCGCAAATGCGGGTCTTTCATCCGGTCCATACGCCCTCGAACCCGCGCGTACGTATTACTGACTCTAGTAAGTAGCGTATGCTGCCTACGTGCACATCGCGCATCGACCACAAATGTTTCCTCGGCGTCATTAATCGGCTCAAAAGCCTCAACACTACGTATTGGAAATCGCTGAAGCCCGTCGTGATCAAAGGAAACTGGAGCAAGGGTGCCGAGGTCTGGAGTGTTTAACACAGTTTCTAAACCTGGTGGAATAAAGTGTTCAACTGGGTAACGCCTTTGAGGACTCGTCGAACTTGGTGATTTGGAGGATGCTGTTGGACACCATGGCTTTTTCCTTACAACTCGGCGATGCTGTGGAGTGCCAACTTGCGTTGTTTTCTTATCATCGATCGTATCATGCTGGTTGCCAGCATCCGAGTCAACGGCACTAGAGAGGTCACTCTGTTCGTCTTGTTCATCTTCGCGTTCTCGCCAAATGAGTTCTGCCGGAATCTTTGATTTTTTCAAAGGATACGCAATGACGATAGAGCTCGGAGTCAGTGCCGGTGCATTTCGCGAGTCTAAAATTCGTTCTCGCGTACCATCGCGTGGCTCAAATGTGCCATCTACCCCAGCGCGAGATCCAGTGTCGGTGCTGTTTTTGTATCCAAGACGCCATTCTGCTCTCGTTCCCTTTATACCCTCTCCGTAGTGTTTTGAGCCAAGCTTCTGCTTGATTTTTGCGAACATTCGCTGCTCGGGGGTAAGTTTCGCTCGACCTCGACAATCTTTGGCCACAGTTGTGTGCAAATCTCGCAAGTTTTGGATACGATCCAAAGGCGGCCTGTAGTTCAGGTGCTCGCGGTGTTTGCAGTCATTCTGTTCGTCTTCGTACTTTTCGCTCTCGACGCGTTTGTCTTCCATCTGTGTGATCTGCAACAAGTCGCGCCGTACTCGAACATCGGTAGGTTGAAGAGAGACACTGGGTAGACGTTTTCCGGAAGGTGAACTCACGTCGTAGAGCACTTCACGCCGCCTGTTTTCCTCACGTTCTCGCACTTGAGCCTGACGGTGAGCATTCGAGCCATCTTCACCTTCAGCATGCCGCACCGATGATGCCAGCTTTGTGCGAGCTCGAATCAGCACCATTAGGAATACGGGCACAAGAGGAAGCTAAGAAAATGATCAAGAATAGACTAGTAGTGAACGTACTTAAGTAGTAGTTTTTAAGCTACTGCTTGTGTTTTGTTAGCGCCAAAATGAAGCGCTATCCCCTCCACCCAGTGGGGATGGGGAGGGGGCACAACCTTGGAACTGAAGGTTTCCGCTCTTGGGGCCATATGCCTATAATAGTGGAGTTACATATATAAGTACTACTGTAGTGCATGTAATTGGAAGCAGCCGAGTGCCGCTTTCCTGGAGTTTTGTGCATTGCTGACCCATAACAAATTGGACGGTTGCAATGAATACATTGTTGATAGATAAGTTGTAGACCTGCCTCGATCTGGATTAATACTTTAGAAAGTAGCTTAGGCTGCGACGACGCGAGAGGCACGGTCGTCAATTGCCTTTTGAGCGTTCAATCGCGCCTGCTTCATAGCAACAGCAAAGGCCGATGCTGCCAACGCAGCTGTCGGGCTACGCATTGAAGTCGTCGACCGGGAATCATCCTCGCCCAGGTTCTCCTCCGTTGAGGCTTTCCTTGCCCCGATAGACATCGCAGCGACATCCGACTCCAAGTCTTCGAGTTGCATCCTGCCGCTGCTCGTGGGGCTGCGAACGTGGTCCTTGTCTTCATTTAATGAGCTGCTACTGCTGCTACTCGTCACCGTCCACGCCGGACTTTTCGGCGGCTGTTGCTTGTTATATCGACTGTTCACCGGCGATTCCGTAGGCGTTCTGGCGGGGTTTGCGACGGATCGTGGGTCACGAACATTGACAAACGCATTTTCACTGTGGTGGCGGGAGGTCAACGCGCGCTCTACCGCAGGAATCACCTGGACTTTCGTGCCATTGGCACCCGAGGCCAGCAGACCACTCACGTCGACAATCCACTCCGTGGGGTCGTCACTGGCCAAGTTCACGTAGATGGCAGGTGCGCCGCCGTACAGACGCTGAAAGACTTCCCACACCTCGGGAGATAAAAGTTGATAGTCCGCATCTTCAACCGAGCTGGCAGCATCTCCAGCGAGAACTTCATCGCGGATGAGACCCGGACGACGCACAAGTTTACCGCGGGCAAGTTCCAGCAGCGATAGATTGTCGATGGGGCCGGGGGCCCTCCCCACGGAGGTTGTGTCATCTTTGCGCGTGGGGGACGCGCAAGAAGCCTCGGGGTCAAATCCGTAGTCCAAGTTGCGGCTCGAGTTGGAGGCCGATGAGGTGAACGCGAGCCACGTGCGCAGCCAGCGGCTGGAAATGACGAACATCTTCTTCTCGGCGCTGCCGCGCCGGCGCGACAGTTTGCCGGCAGCCATGACGCGATGCACTTCCGTGAGTCGGTCGCGGTAGCGCGGAGTGGCCGCGGGCGCGTTCGTCGAGCCGCTGGCCGGCGAGTGGCAGCTGGCCACGGGCGCGGACTGGTGGTGTCTCCTAGCGGGGGCGGGCGCCGCCGCGTCCGGCTCGACCACTTGGACGCGGTCGTCGCCCGCGCGCGCCATGGCCATCAGCAGGCTGCAGCACGCCACGCAGGCGCGGCGCGGCGCGGAGAACTTGTCCGTGAGTGCGACCTGGTCCTGCGAGCAGGCGCCGCACACGAGCTCGCCGCACACGCGGCAGTGGTGGCGGCGGCGCGACAGCTTGGTGAACATGGCGAAGCACACTTGGCAGCACGCGCTCTCGTCGTCGTCTCGCCACGCCACGTCGTACTTGGCGCTCTGCCGCGCCGCGCGCCGGCGCGCGTCCGCGTGGGGGTCGATGCGCTCCGAGGAGCGGCTGAAGGTCTGACTCATGCGCATGAGCGCGCGCCCGCCGCGACTGCTGCGCGGCTCGCGCGGGCCGGCGGTGGCGGCGAAGTCGGGCACGTCGGCGTCGAAGCGGTCGTCGTCGCCGAAGTGCTGGTGGCTGGGCGTGGCCAGCTCGTCCTCGGACAGCTCGCCGTCCGTCACGGCGGAGGCCTCCGCGTTGGCCGCGAGCTCCACCGCGTGGCTCGAGTAGGAGATGACCACGGGGCGGCGGCGGTCGCGCGACAGGATGCGGCGGTGCGAGTGGCGCGGCGGCGGCTGCGACGCGGCCAGCGGCTCGGCGGACGGCGGCGCCTTGTTGCTGCTCTTGAAGCGGCGGAAGAGCGAGGACGACGCCAGGTCCGCGCTGCTGGCGCGTTCCACGCGCGAGCGGCGGAAGGCCTTCGGACTGCTCATGGCTCTGCCCTGGTGCTGTCTCCTGTCGATTGGGCTGCTTGCTCGCCGCTTTTTTTCCGGGGGGAAAAGGCAACGGCAACGGCAACGGCAACAGCGCGCCGCCACTTCCCAAGGCGCGACTTGATTCCCTAACACGCGAAGCTGCGGGGCGAGGCGCGCAGCGTGGCGTTTTCGATTGTGGCCGAGGCAGAGGCACAGCGGCAGCTCTCGGCCCGAGAGTTGCTTTTTGATGGGACGACGGCCACCCCGCGCTATGCACCAAAAATTCGCTCGGCACTGCAAGGCCCACTGCTATCAAACGCCCCATCGCAGCGCGACGAGACGCGTAAATACCGCGTGAGGACCTTAACCGAAATCGGTTTAGCGTTCATGAAGGTTTTCTTAAGCGTGGGAATGCTCAGTAAACCACCTGATCGAGCTGCACATAACCTACAACATTCGAGATAGCAGGTTTCGTGTCAGCATATTTTCCCACCAAACTGGCGATTCTTGCTAGACTTGAAGCATTTTAAGAGAGGAGCTGTGTTTTGTTTGTCAGCAGGTGCTATTAATACAGCCTGCTGGGTCTCCCCAATGCCGCATGCCCCGCAGTCTGTACAGGAAACACCTCAATTTGGTGCCGCTCCTTGCGTCAAGGCATCTGGCGGATTGAGCGCCACGCTGCTGGTGACAAATTGAGCCCGGCTCCAGAGTCGCCGTTGACCCGACGTGTGGTGTGCTCATGGAGTTGTGCGCGAGTTCCCGCCGCACGGTGAATGGGCTGCTCCGCATCTCTGTCACTCCACCCACGGTGAAGTCTCCACCCCAAGTTCCGGTGGGGCCACCTGACTCAACCCGGGTGACGCTGTTGGCTGTTGAACCTCCAGTAGACTTGAGGGCACGCCAGGAATATGCTTCCGCCTGTAATGGTGTTGGGGCCAGTGTTGTCCTGTGGTCCCCGCGATGACGAGTCGCTGCAAAGTCAAACTCCCGTCAACCTCTTGAAGTCAGTTGTTTCTGCCCTTGGAAAACAGGTTTGGCGCCCGCCTCTAAGCTCTAAATCGTCTCTTTACTGCCAAGAGGTCAAGCAAGCGCCTTACTAACACCGTCAGAGCATGGACGCACTTGACATGCGCGGTGCAGGCCAACCGATGCAGTTTGTCCGGAGTTTCGCGCGGTCGAAGGCTGCTGGATGTCTCCGATGCGCGTTAGTCGGGAAGAGCTCACCGTCTCGATAGTAACGGGTGCTTTAAAAGAAAGCCACAGGCCACGGTCTGGTAAGTGAGATCAAGTTCTGCACGCATTCAACCAAGCCGGTGGCATCGGATGAAAGTGCCTGATATTCCACCCCAGCGACGCTGGCCCTACACTGGGCCAGCGTAGGGCGGATCGTGTGGAACGACCAGCCGCTTGGTCCGCCCTCGCCTTGCAAACCTGCTGGAAAGGCTGACGAAGAGGAGCTCATAAACTGCCCCCGGCGCAATCACAACAGGCAGCAAAGCTCGACGGTCTCCGTATAGAGCACGGAAGAGGAGCAACTGATGGAAAATCCGCTTTGGTGGCAATCCGCTGCGCCCAAGTTGACGCATGATCAAAGCGTGCAATCAGCCTGATATCATTCTGCAACGTCGAGGCGTACATATGTAGAACACGTCGTGTGTGAAGTGAAAGCATGCTCACAAGTATTCGACTGATGAGGTCCCTTTGGTGTGCGGTATTTCGTCACAAGGTTTACCAAAACGTATTTAGACCAGAGTGGTGGTAGGTTGAACATGTGCATAACTCTTTGTGGTTCCTGTATGCTAGCAGCAACGATACAAAGTAATTACTGTAGTACCCTGTAGTAAAAGATTTCTTTGATTTCCCATGTATTCGATAATCTACTTCAAATAAAATAGCAAAAATACACGACAAGCAAATAGCACTCACGTCCTGACCGACGGCGAGGATTTCATCATCCCCGAGGCTTCAGGATTTTCATTGCGAACGGATGCTCTCGCGATCAGAGCACCCATCCGAAACCATCCCCACTCCAGCTCTTGACTCACATCTCGAAAGTGAACTCGCTTACCACAGGGAAGTGGTCCGAGAGATTATACTGCGGCTGGCTGCGCCACATCCACGGCGACGTTGTGGTTAGCGGCTGGACCCAGCTTGTAGCAGACTTAGGTTGCCGGTGATTGCTCGAGTAGAGAACGTAGTCCAACAACTCGAGACTACCATCACTGCTCAGACCATCGGCAGCCAATGCGTTAACACGGGGGTCGAAACTGTACTTGCGCAGGTGTTTGTACTCCGCCGCCGACTCCTTCTTGTCAGAGTACGACGCGTTGCCAAGTTTCCGTGGACGCACGACCGAGGGGTCCTTGGCTCCAAAGATGCCTAGCATCTCATCGTACTCTTTATTGGTCTTGTTCAACCAGTAGTTAACGTTCAAGTCACCAGTAAAAAGAACCACATCGTTTACCTCGTCGATATCCATGGCGCGCATGAAGTTGGCGATCATGTCCATCTGCAGTTTACGCATGGTCCGCGATAGCGGATCGTTCCATGCCTGTAGGTGCGTTGAAAACACATGCACCAGCAAACCGTCCTTCAAAATTTTGCAGTACAATACACCCTTGTCTGCCAATTTGTCTGCGCCGGCACAAGCACCTTCAAAGAGCTTCACCCTAACGCTCAGGATCGGGTACTTGCTGGCCAGCAGCACGCCTCCGTTCAAAAGTTTGCGCATGTTGGACTTGTTCATACGTTTGTGACCAACTGTCGGCGAGAAAAAGAAGTACCCAGCCTCCGACATCTTGTCCAGTAAAATATCGCGCGCACGGTAGTCGAAACACTCCGTCAGGACCCAAATGTCACACGGAGGCAGCAAGTCGCCGATCAACCTCGCACGCGTGTTCTTCTTGGGTGAAACGCTCGTAAACGCGCTCACTTTGCGGGGCAGCATCCACACGTTGTAGGTTCCAACACTCAGACTCACCTGGCGTTTCTCTAGATGGGCCAAATATCGCGTGGATTCCTTGGCCATGCACTTGAGGTCTCCATCTTCACGTAAAGGCACGATCGTGGTCGGTGTTGCCTCTGTCGTCAAGTATAGATCACTGTCCTTGTAATACTCGCGCGGCCGGATTCCACAAGCACGGCCATTGAACTTGGCTACGAGGGACAGCGGTTGCCCCCATCGTAGGTACTCATCGCTTGGAGATACTGGAAGACGGTAGTTGCTGCCACTCACCTGGTGTCGGACTGGCTCAACTGAGGCCACGTAGTACTTGCCCAATGGGTTGTTGAATGACATATTGGGCAGGTCCTTCATGAGCGCCTTCTGCCGACGCCTCAATTCCTGACGATCGCGTTGCCGGTCACGCTGCTGATGCAGCGAGTCCGTAATGTCAGAGACCATGTTCATGTATGACTCCGAGATGGATCGGTAAAACGCAGTCGGCCCTGATGTCATCGCTGATGAGCTCGCTGCACGGCGGCGACCACGACCCGACGACGTGTTCGGTCCATCGTTGAGGCTGACGACAGTCGCCCCAGTCGGGTCGTCGCCGTACGAAAGTGCTGGATGGCGTGAGCGCGGATCATCCATCGCCGCGCGGAACGCGGCAGCAGTGGAGCTGGTCACGTCGAGGCTTCTACGCTGTGCGGTATGCTGCATGGATCTCGCGGACTGCTGCTGCTTGCGACTGCGCGGGCGATGCTTGTTGCCCTGGACGTTGCTAAGATTTGGCAGCTTCCTTCCCCTTGGGTAGCTGGTGAGCACTTGCATCTGCCTGTCATTCTGCTCTTGTTGCTGGCTCTCGTCCGCCAGCTCCGCCACGAACTCGTGCTCCCCTTCCTGCGTCTCAGGCAGCTCCATGACGATGTCCGACTGCTCCGCGTCGTCCGTTGGTGCCGGCTCCGTGGCCACGGTGTTACTGTTGCCAGTGTTCGAGGAGACAATAAGCGACTGCGGCCTCCGGTTCCTCTTGATGGAGTTGAGGTGCACCGCCGACTCCTCCATGGCGAAGAGGCTCGCGCGCACCTGGCGGTGGAAGGCCAAATTCACGGGCGGCTTGCTGATGGTCACGGCCCCGCGGTGGCTCATGTAGCGGATGGCTCGGCCCGTCTCGGCGTGCACCACGACGAGCGGCGCGCCGAACTTGACGGGCAGCCCGACGCTGGCGAAGACGAGCTGCTGCTTCTTGGGGTCGAACTCGAACAGGCGGAAGGCCACGGACCCGTGCGCGGACTTGGAGCCGCCCACGGGCGCGTCGGGCCCGCCCGCCACGCCGCTCGAGGTGGCGATGCGGCTGGCCGTGAGCGCCGCCGAGGTCTGCGCCTTGCCGCGCTCGCCGCCCAGCAGCGGCACGGGGTCCTGCCCGACGGCCACCGCGTGCTCGGGGGCGGCGAGGTCGCTCTCGTTGTAGATGTCGTCGCCGAAGAGCGCAGCGTAGCGCTTGCGGAAGAGCCCCTTGCGCCACACGAAGAAGCCCGCGAGGCCCATGAGCCCGCCCGTGGCCAGCGTGGAGGCCGCCAGCAGCGCCATTTGCTGGTACGTCAGGTTGAACTTGTGCGTGAGCGCCAGGAGCTGCCCCTCGCACAGGAAGGCCACGCGGTCGCCGTAGCAAATGTACTCGTCCATGTCGGCGGGCACTGCTCGGTTCGAGAAATTCGGTTAGGTGGTGTTAACTGGGGAGACAGGGGGGGGAGTCAAACCACTCACGGTCGCTCTTGGGGACTGCCGGCGGCCGGCGAGAGCTGCTCTGCAGCAGCGGCACCTCGCGGTCCTCGACGCTCGGCATGTTGCTGTCGTTGCACCGCGCTGCGCCGCTGGCGTAAACCTCCGCCGCGCCCTTTCCAACTCGCACAGACACACGCCAGCAGCTCTGGAGCGCGGGCGCGTGGGGGCTGCAAGTTACTTTTGGAACTGGCGGGCGTGCGCTGAACTGTATTTGCTGGCTGCGTAATCCAGAGGAGTCCAACGCGCATGGAAAATGCACTCGCGCGGCACGAAAGTTTACAGGAGCGCCGGTAAAAGCCGTTTTATGCATTCCCATACGATGTTACCACGGTTCTACGTAGTTCGAACGAGAGCTGCTGCGGAGCTAATAGCACTTGCGGTCGCGGAACCGGATTAAGATATCCACTTCTGCTACAGCGGCCTCGTGATTCGCCGTTCGCTGGAGGTCAGGCCGCGACAGCACCCGTGTAAAAAGTCCGTTCTTATTGTGCATTTCGTTATTTCTTGTGCCAGGTGAGATGAGCGGTTCGCCGCTTTTCTGCATGGATGCTGATGGTGGAGATGCGTATTTCTGCTTTTGCGGGCTGGTTCCGCCCCGCGGCCTCGCCGCACAATTACAATCCAATACAGTAAATGTACAATAATACAGTAATACGTGTAGTGGGCGAGAAAGAAGCGCTCCAGGTCATTCAAAGCCGGGCTGCGCGCTCACATCTTACGTCTCAACCGCTAGCAGGAGGAGAGGTGGACCGGGGCAAAACCCAGTTTTAGGGTGTACGTACCAGGATGGGATGGAAGACCGCGACCATCGATTAAATTTCGCATACAGTACTGAAGTCCAGAACAGCGTCTGAAGTCTCATAACGAGTGCTGTTTTGCTCTTATCCGCTCCAAATTGTTGTTACCAGCACTGCCAGGATATTCAGAAGCTCAGCATCGCCCTCCACCTGGCACTTGGCGCTCGACGGCAGCGCGTCGCTCGTGAATCACGAGTCGTGATGCCAGCTCCCTGGGCTCGGCCCACGGCCGCGTAATCGTGCCACTCCAGCAAATCCCCGTCGATGTGGTTGTCGTTGTAGCATTTTGCTGGCGATAGCGACAGCAAAATCCACCGGGCTGATGCATGCATCTCTCTTGACCATCAGGCTGATGCAGACCGAGAGCTCGGCACGCAATGAGCCGCTGAGATATCGAAACTCGGCCGTCTGCGCTGTGCGCTTGGCAGCTAAGCGCAGTTTGGTCTGCTGAAAACTACTACATAGTATGCATGAAATTTTTTGTTTAAATGGACGACGAACGGCATGACGCAGAGGATGCAGGCGGCGACGGGCGCGACGATGAATCCTTGGGATACCCTCGAAGTGGCAGAGATGGCCGGTGGGGATCCATCGAGAAAGCGTGTAGACCTGCTTTCACTTGAGACTCTCAGCTATTACTGCTGCGAGTCACTTTGGCTGCTGTAGTGAATTATTGAGTCTCTTGAGTATCACAGCGCTAGCGTTAAACGCTCAAGGGTTCCGTTGCTGACCAGTAGTATTGGTGGCCTCTGACAGACACTCTGCCAACAGCCTGCTTCGCAGTACAGCAGACTGAAGTCCACTAAACTTGGGCGAAGCTGTTCGAGCTTGCACTGGTTCAAGCCACGGACGGGCTCAACCAATCCTGCGCGGGAGACGCCATCGCAGCGAATCGCTAAAGCAAAGCACAAGCATCCCGGCGTCCGTGTAGTACACGGCGTGTACCGGTACGTGTATCCAATTACCAGCTGCGAGCAGCCTGCTGGGCTCAAGTTTTGGCTGTCGCAGGATACATGTCGTCGCCGTTTGGCGGCATGTTGCTCAGCTCGCTACCGTGCTCGCAGCAGCAGTAGACTACTCGTGAGCGTGCACTTGCATGCCCACGGAAACGCCAACTTGCCAGCGCTGCCCATTGTAATCATCGGCAGTCATTTGCCGCGTTATGCACTCGTCGCCATTGGCAATGGCGTGCCGGGCTAAAGTTTCTGCTGATCGATTAGTGGAACGTAACAACCCCCATGTTGAAGCTGCCAAGCTCTACACGTCTCAGGCCTCCACCGAAATCTGGACGAGCTGCATTGCCGCACCCGGGCTTCGATTGGTGTTGGTGCGAAATCGCACCACTAACTAGATCCATGTATTAATATTGCTGCTGCGTGTATGCATATCTTCTGGACTGGTGTCGCGAATTCGCGTGTGACGAAGCGTCCGGAGCCAGGAGCCTAACCAAGGCTCGAGGTGTTTGCATCTTGCATCTAGAAAAACCATGAAAGTACTTCGCCGGTTGCACCGGCCCAGTTGAACGGCTGCGGCGAAACTGGTGTCGTGTCCTGCGTGAAATCCGGGATCTGCTCATTAAAAATGTCCAGGCCTGCAGGGAATGCGTCACTGTTGTTTACTTGCTGCTGTTGCTGCTGACCGTTGTTTGTGGCAGCGCCGTAGTGCCGTTCGAAGAAAGCTGCGGACTGAGGCTGTGTGAACTTCGGCAACATGTAGTGGCCGTACGCCTGCGGTGGGCCCAGCCTCGCGTAGACGCGCAGGTGGTCACCCAGGAAAGGCTCATACGGAGCCCAAAGATCATAGCTTCCCACGGAGAGCAGCCACAAGTCATCGTGCGAGTAGCGGTAGAACAAGCCGGCAAATCGAAGCTGGAACGGCTCGGACATGCGGAAGTTGGCGTGTTCGTGCTGGCATCGTCCGCTCTGCCAGCAGTTGGTGCACACATCGTAGTCTGACGTGCACTCGAGACACGAGAGGATCTGGTCCTGCCCGACGAACTTGAGCGCGGCGCACTCGTCGCACTGGCGGGTCATCTTCTGGCCTGTGACGAGGTACAGCAGCTCCTTCTTGGAGATCATGCCGTCGATACTGCCCCCAAAGCTCAGCAAGAAGTCGATGTAGCTGTCGGCGCAGCCCTGGGCTCTCTGGAAGGCGCGGAACTCGTCCTGCGAGATGCGGCCATCCCGGTCCGTGTCCATCTGCGCGAAGAGTGTGGCGATGTGTGTGCGCAGGAAGACGCCGACTCCGTTGGGCAGCTGGTCCCTGTCCCCGGGCGGCGGCGCGAGCATCTCCAGCATCTCCTGCGCCGGCACGAAGCGGTGGTTCGCCGGGTGCACCTCGCCGCTCACGCCGCGCGGGTAGCAGCGCGCGCAGAGGATGTAGCCGCCGGCGCGGCACTCGAGGCACATGAAGCCGCGCTCGTGCTCACCGATGGGCGCGAAGCACGCGTCGCAGAAGCCGTTGCCGAAGTTGAGGTACCGCACGAGCGCCAGGAACGCGCGCGCGTCCACGGCGCCGCGCCCGGCCTGGTCGTAGCGCGCGAACACGCCCTCCACGACCTTGGGCGGGAAGTGCGACAGCAGCTTGCCGATGTCCTCGCGCTGGATGCCGCCGCCGCGCGCGAACTCGCGGAACAGGTTGGCGGCGATGTCCACGAGCAGCCGCTCCTCGTACACGCGCACGAAGTTGTGCAGCAGCTGCTCGAGCGTCGTCTGCGCGGCGCTGGCGGCGGCGGGCACCAGCGGCGCGGCCGCCTGCAGCGCCACGGGCGTGGACTGCAGCGGCACGGGCGCAGCTGCTCCGGACGGAGCGCTCATGGCTGGCAAATAGGAGGACAACTTTCCCCGGAGGAGGAGGACTGCAAGACGACGACCGGCGCCGCGGCCGAGCTGCTGGATGGGTGGGTGAACGTCGTTGATGGAGATCGCTAGATGGGGTACGTGCACAGCTTAACGCGGGTCGGAGTGCCAAAATGCTGCGGTCATTTCGAGAGGTTACGCAGGAAGATTGTAGCACCACGAGCTTTATGTGGGGCTGTCAAAAGCGCTCTGTCCTGAATTGAGCTGTGCGCAGCGCCAAAGACACGTCGAAGCTGCTGGAATTCGATCCACAACGCTGCTCCGATTGGCTGGCTCGCGGAATACTGTCGTCGAGTCTCGGCTTCTTCAGAATTCGTGTACGAGGCCTAGTTTTTCGTCGCGAGATGCCGTTTCGGTGCTCGAGCGTACCGCTTCGGTGGACTTCGTCCGTGTTCTCCAGTCAATCCTCATGATGATATGCTTACCGCTTCGGTGGACCTCGTCCGTGTTCTCCAGTCAATCCTCATGATGATATGCTTACCGCTTCGGTGGACCTCGTCCGTGTTCTCCTGTCAAGCCTGGTGACTACACTATGACTGTACAGGCTTTTTGACGGTGTGGCCACAGCGCCATTCCGTTGCAAGGTACGCTCATATGTATCAGCATCATTGTACTTACACATTCTGAAGCATGCGTTCCGGAAAAGATCAATCAGCCGGAATCACCACAGTTCCAATGACTTGCAGGTGCTTCAATGTGCCTGCAAGTTATTAGAGCTGTTAACACAGCCACTTACCAATGTAATTTACATGGCATCACCCCATACAGTGCGTGGAGGTCGACTCAGTGAGGCCAAAACACTACAGTATGGATAGACTATCTTCATTGTTCTGCACTGTAGATTTAGGTATTTAGGTATTGAGTCGGCGGAATCGATAAATCTACAGTACTGAAGACTGTATAATATGTCGACTCCGAATAAGCGTGAGCAGCATTAGGGGTAATGCATCGACCTGCCAAGTGAGAGCAAATGGTGAAGGCCCCATCAAGCGCAGAATGGCGTTAGTGAAGGTCATTCTCGTCGAGAAAGCACACCCGAACAGGAGCTGCGTCGAGTAAGACATGAAAAGTTCTCAACTCCCAAGCCAATTGATGCGAAACCACTTAGCAACGTAGCCATCTACGAAGTACTCTTGAGGACCATCGAGACTATCATTCTGACGAGCCGGTATAGTCGTGAGTGGCCACTGCAGCAGCATGTAGACACAACGACACCCGGAGGATTTTGTTAACCATTATTAAAACAGTCAGATATAAATCTTCGCAAGCCCATGTACTACATGTGTACCGGTAGTATTTTATTACTACCAAGACATAGAGCTTCTTGGTGCTCCTTTGGCCGTACAAATACTGCCCACATTCGCGGTGTATTCGTTTCAAAAGGGTCACGTCAAACTTCCCGCCCATCAAACAGGAGCGATGCCGCATTCAAGCAGACCATGCCGTAGCAACGATTAACCTGCAGTGCCGCGCATGACACTGTAATAGCTAGTGTAATTTTCGTACTCCATTTCCCGCGTTCAGTCTATAAATAACCTCAAACTCAAAGGACTGAGGTCATGCCCGTGGTAGTTTGCTGAGGCCTGTGCAGTATTGCAGTACATATACCATGTTGTTTATTTGCCTAATCCAGTACGGTATTGTGCTTGCGAGCGGTGAGCCAGACCTTGGATTCGTCCGTACTTACTTTGAAGACGCAGTAGCTTAACATCTTTACGGTGGAGCAGCTGCTGTCGGCCCAGCAAGTTGTTGCTAGCAGTTCCCTGGTCACATCACACATGTAGGCTGTGGCGACAAGCAAACTCCATAATTCAGTACATATCAAGTTAATCCAGGCTTTCTGAGGCGCAGGGCATCAAAATAGCAGCTATTAATATACACTCACTACGCCTCGTTGATGGCACATGCCAACGTCTTCCTCGGGTAAATGCTTTACCTTAATGAGCTTATTGTTTTCCGCTCACGCGGGTGCCCACGTCATTGAGTACGATGAGGGCGTGAAAAATGAGTTAGCTACGTGTCCGTGGAGGATGCCCGCGGAGACCCAGGATGAGAACGTATAAGAGCAGTCAATCTCTGGTGATCGCTGAAGGAGCCTCCGGCTCTGAAGACTATCACTGTGTGGAGCAGCAGCACGTTATCCTGGTGGGCACCGCAATCAGACCACCGAACAGGCCAACAGCTCTGAGGGATACGTGCAGGCTGAAGCGAAGTCTGTTGAGGCCGAGGGGGGCGAGTTGGTGGTGGTGTTCGTAGACTCGCGGATATATTTAACGAGATACTCACAAGCTGAATGCATCGTACAAAACGTCAAGGGGGCGCGCCCTTTTATTAAGGGTAATTACGGTGTAACTATACGCCACGGACGCGGTTTGGAATTACATGCATTAATAACGTTAGCTCAGTTTTACAGTACTGACGATTTTGGAATTTCCTCTAAATGTTATATGGAGCGCTAATTCAATACATGTACATACGTACTGGTTTATGGATATTACTCGTGTGGCAACAGGAGGCTTTCCAATTTCCTGCAGCATACCCTGGAATCACCCAAATGTCTGGCGCACAGAGCGGACTAATTCGATTCGCACGCGTGCAGAAATCTACCAGGATAATCGTTCAGTGACAGGTCAACGTTACGCTGCACACAGTATTATACATTTGTATTTGAGATGTAGATCGAGCTCCTCCCATTTCTGTACTATACGGCCCATATGAGCGAGTGCCTCGTTGTGCTTTGACTGTGGCACCAAGGAGCGAATTCTGAGTAACATGTTGATGGCAGACAAGCAGGTAATCAAAGGCTGCGCACTATGTGGGACTTGGCACGTGAGATGTAGGTGATCCACAAGCAATCGACGCTCGGATCAGCCTCCCGCCGCCGCGCCTAGAAGCTGAGACCAACCACGACTGATAGCGGACGTCCTGTCAGTCGATTGCACGCTGGCTCAGCTAGTGCTGCATCAGACCTCATTGCCAGCTAGCAACGCTTACTCTATCAAGTATTGGCGTGCGGTTCGAAAAGGCGGAGCACGTCTGGAAGTGGGGTCCATTTACCAGTATCACGACGGCGTAGAAAGATTATCTGCGGCTCGTCCAAGTCTTGTCCCACGACAACAAACAAAACCGCGAGCCATACAAAACCGCTATCACCGCTGGACCGCACTCACTACGGAAAGCCCGTCTCCCTGCGGATCGGGAGCCGTCCGGCCACCCAGTCGGCCATTACTCAATCAGAAGGCACAGCGAAGACGGAATCGGGACACCATGTCCAGCGCTCTGCCGGCGTGCGCAGGCGTTTTCACGCGCACACACTGCCCGCACTCTCGGCTCTTCGAGGAGGAGTACAAGCGGTGAGTGGGAGCGTTGCATTGTCTGTCGCTTGGCGCGCGCCGAAATACAATCAGGGG